>OX103972.1:47214279-47259432 GCA_944470395.2 Schistosoma turkestanicum | reverse complement strand
GAAACATGTATCTTTGAGTAGTCCCCTGATAGGTATTATTCAACATTACTAAATAGGGACAATTCTTTAAAAATTTTATAGTACGTAATGAGATGAGCAGTCAGCTAATGGAAAATCTTCACACACACACACACCACTTTTATTTGTTATTAATTAATCAATAAAAAGATGTCAAGTTTTCTACTATTCGTCAAAATCGAATGTAATCATTGCGAGGTTGTTGTGAAGATTGTTAAGTTTTATCTGTAATCATGAATCGATCAATGTTAGACCACCATTAGAAACCTGGAAGCACTCGATGGCCATTTTGTCCTGGTATGGGACTCATCATCAGTAATCAGTTGGAACAGAGGTTAAAATGAAATTGTTTTACTGAGAATATCATCAACATTTTGGATGTTTTTCAAAAAAAAAATCTAAACACTTCATTTTTAATTTATTTGACTCGTTCATCTTTTATTTTTTTTAAAGATTAACGTTCATTATTCTAGAAAATTCTGTCTAAACATAGAAATATTTATTTACAGAATGGTATGTATCCATTTGAATTTATATGAACATAAGGAAAGCATTGTGAAATGGTAACGATTGAGCGTTATGAATTCGGTCAATAGTGAAGAGACTTTTTACTAAATAAAACAGAGTTTTTATTCTTAAAATAGCCAAATTACTTTCAAGGACTAAAATATATATTAAACGCCTATTGACAATTTTTAAACAGAATTCAAATGTCAATGTCGAATCAAAATTATGATTTCAGTGGTCGGTAAACAAATAAAAATACATATTGTAGATTGTTCGGATCACAAAATAACATTAGATAGGCTATCAGTAAAAACCAGAAAACACTGAATATCTATTTCGTCGTTAAAATGGGACTTCTAAGCTATGTATACCTACAACCCGAGCATGAATTGACCTCATGGTGAACGCTTAAGTTTACAACAGTTGAGTACTTATCCAACTCTTCAATTAATTCATGGTATTTTGTGACTATCATTCTATTGTCAAAGATCCCTAATATTTTAAATCTGGAAAAGCTACTTAAATTCATTGTGAGTAGTAAACATAATTCTTTGTTCATTTCATCACATTATGTATATTGATGTCAATGTCAATTAGATGGCATTATCATTCAAATAATACACAGTTAGTGATGATGTAGATAATAGAGTCGTAAAGCAATTTTTTTAAATATGGATTTTTCTTTATTTTATAATGTCTTATATAACAGATTTTGTTATGCTCGTCACTTAATATGCTTGAAACTATTACGAGTTCGATAAACGAAAACAAGACAATGAACCAGTGACACAGTAGGTTATTGTAATCCGTTGTCCCCAGCCCGGCTAACTTTATCAAGAAAACTTGATATGGCGTAGAAAGTGTATTCTGCAAGCACCCAGCAAATACAATGATCTCAAGAACACAATAGCGTTTATTTAGACATTGTAGAAACGTCTTTGGGAGAGTCACAAAAATAGAACACTAAAAGACTATATCAACCAAGCACAGCCAAGGATATTCCTGGTGGAAAATGTGAACTCAGGGTCAACTGATCAGCCCATGCTTGAGAGCATAAAATCCAAAATTAGGACCTTTATATTGTATATATATATATATATGAGAAAATGTAAAACGTAACAAAACATTGGGACTAACTATGAGTCGCTTAAAGTAGCTAAATGCCTAGTCATCTAATTACACGTGGCCTGCTCATGCAGTGCATACCGATTGACGCGATCGGTGATCAGAAACGATCGATATATATGTACTTTTGTGCGGGAATATATGGTGACATGCATAAATGGAGCCTTTTGTGCGTCGTGGTAGTGACTACCTCTTCGTGGTCCCGCTAGAAACGTGACTGTGGTAACATCGCTGCGGCTAAATTCGCTCCGAACGCTTAGGATACCTTGTCAGGCATGATCCAGAACAATGGTACATGTTCATGGTCGCGAGGCCGTGGATACGAGTTAGCCACTCTGAGGTATTAGGACTGAACGCTGTTAAGTCTGAATACCATCCATTTAGCGTAGGTAAACTGAATTAACGGTTTGAGTACTAGTCTTCTATCATTCTGGCGGCAGCATATACCTTGAAAGGGATATAGCTTTCCAGCTTTCTTGAAGGCGGCCCTAGACGATTTATTTGGGGAAGCAGCCGTAGAGATCCTGGACTATGCGGTTGTCCCGAACACTCTGCATCTCGGTGTAGTGTATAAACTGGCGTCGAGGCTCCTTAAACAAGGATCTTCAGTTGGGTTATGGGATCCTAAGCTGAAAGGGTACTTGATCGCAAATGATGTCTGCCCACTTATGTAGTAGGATTAACCCTGCTTGGCTGAGTGCTTGTGCTTGGTTGAGTTAATCACATCTACTCCATGGGAGGGTGTACGTTCTGGCTGACCTTGTGGGACAAACTCGACCTTCGGCTTTATGCAGGGTCTGGAGGGCTCAGTCGATGGTGTCAGCGCAAGGCAGCTAGAAGCCAGATGGTTGAAACTGCTGCTGAGTGGCTCAGTAACCTGTGCAGGGTTCCAGATCCAGCTGGGCGAACCCACCTTGCTGTAAATGCCTATTGGGGACTGCGGGTAGTGTACTGGTTGGAGGGATCGAGTTGACTCATTAGCAGGACAATCTGGACAACATGTGCGTTCCCGTATGGGGCAGGCGTGATCATGAACTGACGACATTCATGAGAATCTTTGTGTTGCCTAAATAGCAGCGGCGGGCTTGTCGGTTGACCAAGACTTATACATATGAAAGAGAAGAAAAAGGCAATTGTGAGAAAATGTAAAACGTAACAAAACATCAGAAGTAATTGACATTTTAACGAACTGTTTATACATAATTCTATATTTTTCATTTGAAAAAAAAAAACCCAAAGAAAATAGACATCATTTCGAATTTATGCATTTTCTCATAAAGAAATGTATTTCATGTTTATTATTATTATTATAATTTTTTCTAAAAAGAAAACTTTTAGCATACACACACACAATAGCATGTCATTGAATAAGGACATGCACACACACGCACACACACACACCACTGATTCAAGTGTAAACTTTACGTGACAAATGCTTTTATGAATAATGATAATAATAATAATAATAATAATAATAGTTTGCGGGGTTTTTTGTTTTACTTTCTGTGGGAAATATATGGAGATTGTTTAGTTTAAAAACTACAGTTTACATTAGGTAGGCATTGAATTTGACTAAATGACAGTTTAAAAACTTGAAAACTACTGAATACCATTTTGATATTTGATTAGTTAGTGAGTGCCTAGGATTTTATCAGGTGTCGGTAAAAATCAATCGTAGACTTAGCACATCCTAGATTCATCACTGGAATAGAAAATATAAAATTATTAACTGACAACTCAGTACTGATTGATGAAATTGACAAGTTCAGTGTGCGACTTGTCGATCGTGGATGGGTATGATCTATTGAAGAGTTTGTAAGTCTAGTTCTATTAGTCACTTCTTATTGGTCGTCAATGTCATATAATTCAATGTTGTTTCCTATTCAACCTAACTGTATAAATATGCAGTATCTGTAACGTTTTATGACTCGGACCCGAAACCGGATCCGTAGTCCGGGATTCTGATTCTCTTCTGGACTCGGACCTCTTACTTTCTGGATGTTTGTAGAATACAGGTTCTACCTCATATCAGGTCTTCTTCTTTTACTCAATGGGGGTGGAGTTAGGACAATCGGATTAGAGTAGTATGTCGTGTCGCCGGATCCTCGATCCTCGCTCTCGTTTTCCAACCAAGGTAAACTCGTAATAGTTCAAGCAGATCAAAATGACGTGTTTACCTGTATTTGTAACATAATGCTTGAAAAACGAAGAAAACACAGTGATACAAATCCATCCATTAAAAAAAAAACAATTTCATTTTCCCATTTTCACCATCTTTTTTCAATTTGCACTTGTCAAGTTGTATTTTGTGTATTTCATTAATCATTGTCATTATTATTTTTATTATCATCACTGGTATTTCGTATTCTTTGCATTTTACACTTTTTGTTAATTTCTTTCAATTTGTACCGATGTAAGATGTGAAACTGTTGGGAACTTTAAATCCCCAGAACTCACTTGATAAAGGCCTTTATCTTGGATTTTATTCATGGGCCGATCAGTTGACCTTGAGATCACATTTCCCTTGGCTGTGATTGGTTGATATGTTATTCCCGTGTGCTATTTTTGTGACTCTCACAAGGACGTTTCTATGATGTGTAAACAAACGCGATTTGTTTGCTTGACATCACTGTGTCTGCTGGGTGTTTGTAGAATACACTTTCTACGCTACATCAAGACTTCTAGTTAGCTGTTGTGCGGACAACAGATCAAATTAGCCTTCCTGGACGCTGGTTCATTGTCTCGTCCCCGTTTATCGACTAAGGTGAACCGATAATAGTTTCAAGCATATCAAGTGACGAGCATAACAGAAACAATATGGGTTTATGTATAGCATTGAGTAGTGAGTAAAGTGACTATCATTAAAACATACTATCCACATTGATTGATCATTCAGTAGTTACCAATGCAGAGTTTGTCAACTCACTAGTACATTTTAAAGTCATGAACCGATCAATGTTAGACTACCATTAGAATCTTGGTATGGAATCCATCAGCATTGCGCATCTATGAATCCGGAACCTGGCCGGACTCGAACTCGGAACCTTCGTTCTTGCTAATATATGATATAAATAAGAAAAATGAATAGTTATTAAAAGAGAAATCTGGATTTTTTTAGAATGAAGAACTTGAAGTCTCATAAGTAACACTTAAAATGAATGAATACATCGTTAAATTACATGTTTAGGATAATGTTAATTCAGTTGAGGAGATTTTTGCGTCGACCGATTCTGGACTACCATTGAAAAGCTGAAAGCATTTAAGGCAGTTTCATCCTAATACGAGACTCCCCAGAAGCATGCACTATGGTTTTATATACGCAAACCAAACCCGGGACTCTCGATCTTCCTCCCGAAAGCCTAAACTCTACAGCACTGAATCGGTAGGTAATAGCATTAATGTCTAATTTCAGGTCAATCCACAGCATTGCGCAACCTCATCCACCGTCTTTTTTGGGTAACTATCTTACAACTAGCACGGTTGAACTCCATCAAAGTATCGACTGAAATCGGACATCTGTACCATTAGGTTCATACTCAGAGGTTTGGAGATTATGCGAGACGATGTTTTAGGTTCGATCTTCTGTGATGAAGACATGGAAGAGCACTGGCCGCAGAGTCCTATACTAGGATTATATAGCTATTCATTACTACTTCCAAGTTTTCAGTTGATTTGTGATTTAATTCATCTTTAGACACTAATACCATTTTAATAAAACCAATTTGCTGCAATAAAACAAAATGTATCAATTTGGAAATTCGATGATAAATTGTTTATAATAATATTTGTTTAGTACACTTCTAAAATACGCTTCTTTCAGATATATTTTTTTTGAATAAAAATTAGGCAAATGTTGCTTTTAAAAATTAAAAGTAATCAAAGAGGAGAATAGCATTGAACAATGCTCATATGCACCAACATTTTTTATTTTCATTTAAAAAAGCAGATTATCTATGATTATTATTTGATAATATTTAGCCATATATTCCATTTGTGTCTTTTTAGTCTGTTAACAGTTCTTTAATTGAATTTATTGGTATTTGAATTAGTTTAACCGTAAACAGTAATATTTTACACTATGGGGTTGTGAAGATTGTTAAGTTGAAAGAGTCTGATACCAGGACAAAACGGCCATCCAGTGCTTCTGGGTTTCTAATGGTGGTCTAACATTGATCGATTCATGGTTTCAAAAATGAGTAATATTTTACATTGAATTCGTGAATCAGTGATTGATAGACCATTGTGAGAAACCTAGAAGTATTGGACAGCTGTTTCGTCATAGTGTGGGACTCGTCGGCAGTGCTCATCCATGACGACTGCTAACTGGAATCGGACACAGGACCTTCGGTCTAGCACGCGAACACTAAAACCGTCATTCAGTGGTTTAATATCTAACTTTTGATCAGTCTAAGGTTTTGCGCAAACTCACCCGATGTCTACAGTAGTTAATGCCCATACCCGACAGGGTTGGACTCTACGGGTCACGGCTCCTCACTAGAACTCCGAGCATTTCCTCACGAAGATAGTCACTAGTGAGCACATTTTTATGATTATTCATCATAAGGTTATGAAGATTGTTGTTTTACATTATAATCGTGAGTCAGTCATTGTTAGACGTTCCAGTGTTTACAAGTTTCTAATGATGATCTATGAATGATTGATTCACGATTTCGATGTGCAAACAATAATCTCTAAACTCTTTATTGGGAAAATTAATAGTTTAAAACTACCGTTCATTAGTTTTTCACAGAATAAAAATTAATGACATTGACAAATGCATCCAATGTGCAATGATTTTTAATACCTATCAAGAAATTGTAAATTCGTGATTAAAACTAACTTCCAGTTTGAATAATCTTGACAGATCTCACATCCTATTAGAAATGATTTACTCAGTAGAAAAATAGTTACAAGAAGAATTTTTGAAATTTCATTTGACAAGCCAAAATAGGTGAAATTTGACTGTATTTTGTATGAGTTTGGCAACCGATGACTGTTACACTTACTAACTTCTATACTTACACCTAGTATCCGAATGAAGCATAGGCCGCAAACCAGCATTCTCAAACCTACTCTGTAATCAGCCTTACTTTCCACTCCAACCCAATCGCTGTTCATTCTTCACATGTCTGTCTGCATTTCCCGGCGTAATGTAGTCTCCGATCTTCCTCTGCTCCTTCCGCCTTGAAGGATTCCAAGCGAGAGCATGCCTTATGACGCAGTCGGGTCCTTTGGTCAGTGTTTATCCTATCCACTTACATAGCCTCTTCCGGATTTCTTGCTCCTCTGGAATCTGGTTTGTTCTATCCCACAGTAGGTTTTTGCTGATGGTGTCTGGCCAACGCATGAGGATTATCTTAACTAGACAACTTTCAATAAACACCTGCATCTTTTGGATGATGGATTTCGTGCTTCTTTGAGTTTCCGGTTCATACAGAAAAAGTATCTTGACGTTTGTATTGAAAATTCTGACTTTGGTGTTGATTGATAGTTGTTTCGAGTTCCTGATGTTCTTCAATTGCAGAAATGCTTCTCTCGCCCTATATGTTGACGTCGTTATAATCTAACCAACCATCAGGAGAAAGAGAAAGGATGAGAGTAAGCAAGCTTGCCTGACACTGGTCTTCACCTCGAACGAGTCCGTGAGCTGCCCTCCATGCACGATCTAACAGTCAAATCCATCATTAGAATTCACCATGATGTTGACTATCGTCGCAGGCACGCCGTACTGTCGACGGAGCCTACATAGTGTAGTTCTGTCCACTCTATCAAATGCTTCTTCGTAGTCAAAGAAGTTGATGTAGAATGGTGAATTCCATTCAATTGATTGTTCCACAATAATCCGTAATGTTGCGATTTTGTCGATACATGGTCGATCTTTTTGGAATCCAACCTACCGATCTCGACACTAAGCATCTACAAAATAGTTCCTTCAATTTAACGACACCCTGTTGAAGATATTTCCTGGTATTGAGAGAAGAGTGATGCCTGCTTAGTTTTCACACTTGCTGATATAGCCTTTCTTTGGTATCTTGATCAGGTGTCCTTCTTTCCAATCTGTTGGAACTTGTGCTTTCTCCCATATCTTGCTGAAAAGAGCGGGCATCATCTTTTCATTCACCGCTATGTCTACCTTCACTGCTTCAGAGAGACTGCTGTCTGTTCCTGCTGCTTTGACACTCTGGATTTGTCTGGTGACCATGCTAATCTTTTGTTTATTTTGAAGGCGGTTTTGACGATCCTGGGTTCATGAAATTTCCATTGTATCAGTGCTTTTTTTTGCTTCTTTGAACAGTATCAGTGCAACTCCTTGTTAATGTGTAACGTTTTCCTCTTCATGGCCGGAGTATAACAGCATTTCTCCTGAATCTAGTCTGTTTCGTCTTACCTACATCCAATGTGTTTCACTGATTCCATGTACCATGAGGCTGATTTTTTTTCATTTACGCATCAACTTCAATAGTTCTGCCGATCTCCCACAATGTACGAACATTCCATGCACTGTAGTTTTGAGAAAGGACGTCAGCCTCATGACCTCCGAAAAAACTCAGCTCTCATCAACGAGGCATCATCGCTCTTCTAAATAAAAACTTTCCAAGTCCCAGTGCAGAGTTCCAATGATTTAAATTATTCTTCTGGTTAGGACTTTTATATCGACTTGGTTTTTTTATGGGATGAGGTGGCTAACCCCATAACCAAACCTCGTCCTTTATCCGAGCTTTGAACTGGCTCCAAGTGAATTTTATGACCATTGTACAATACCCCACATATTGAATGAGGTTGGTAATGCATATTCGACACAATGATACAAACATAAAGTTCTCAATGTGTAGACTTAAAATACTGAATTCAATTATATTAATGTTGGTGACGAAAAACTCCTGAGCAGTGTTAACGATTTAAATAATTGTTCATTTTCCAATGATTTCTTTCATTTATAACCGCTTAAAGAAGATGAAATATTATTCCACTCTATTGAATATATAACTACAAAGATTATACTTGAAAATTCTCACAAAAAAACCCATTCAACAAGCTAATAACTATCTAAACTCAATAGGCCAATAGATAACGCGCTTCAGGCTTCGAAGCAAAAGACACTTAGTTTTGCCACCAATATGAACATGAACACTGGTTCTAGTCATATCAATCTGAACAGTCGCAAATGAGAGTAATCTGATTATTAGTCAGAAATTAAATTCCACAAAACTTTGGAATATTTTATTGAAATGACAAATTGTTACACAACTAGTTAATCTTGACTATTGACAAAAATTCTTATTTCCAATGCATCAAAATATTCAACAAAATAAAAAATATATTTATTTTTAAACATGATACTTTATTGATAGATGAATTATTGATTTAACGTTTCCTATCTAAAATGCATACAAATTAACTAATCAATATTATAAAATTCAAACCAATTATTGGATTTGTTGTATCTATGCCATTAATTATTTCTGATAATCAATTCACAATGTTCAAATTACTTTCATGCAAAGTATTCTGATGAAATTTCTAAGGCTGTGGTGCGAGCTACTTATAAGTAGTATATGACGTAAGTATCAACGTAATGACTGGCAGCAGAATATGGGGGAAGATCAAGAAAGGAAGAGTTAGAACACAATGGAATTTGTATGAAACGCATGAATAGTGACAATGGATTGAGGTTTTGCAACAGGAACAATCCAGTTCGATATGATGAACTGATATTTTGCAAATTAACGTTTTACGATATAGTTTCCCAATTTTATTGAGTAACTGTTGCCCCACCTGTGTTCTCGATCACTACAAGACAAATGAGTGATTAAGATCAAAAAATATTTTACTCTGATAATTTGACAATAACTATTTCATTCTTAGCCGAACATTGGTTGTCATTGGTCATCTATAATTTCTCGAAAGATTGGAGCTGTGATTTTTAGGCCTCAAAGTAGACATATTACCCTAAAACTTCATTGAAATCACAAATCGATCAGTGGTTGACCACCATTGGAAAGGTATAAGCAGTGAGTGGCCTTTCCATCCTTGTGTGGAGCTCATCAGTAGTGTTGGTCAACGATTCCGCACGAAGAACCTGAGATCTTGTACACAAACGCCCAACCTCCAGACCACTCAGCCGACATCCAGTGGTGTTGATGTCTAACTTCAATTAATCCACAGTATCGTGCAATCCCATCCATAGTCTTCGGGGGATAACCGGCTCAGGTCCAACTCAGTTAATTTATGATTTCAATCGAACTCACCAATCTGCACAACCCTCTAAAATGAAAATGCGTAAGAATTATTAGGCTTTGAATACAAAGTTTCATATTCACCAACTTTGATTATTTCTTGATATTACGTAATCATTCATTTATGATGTTCTTAAGTTCAACATAGTATTATTAGTAAACTTTTAATGACTTTCTGATTAAAAATAACTTTCTTTAATCATAATTTATCCTTGTGGAATGATAAACCTCACTTTTTTTTAAAAGAAATGTCAAGCATATGTTTTCAAACAAGGATGATGGAATACTCTTCATACAGTTGAAAATACATGTGTACTGAAGAAATGTGATACAATGAGAGGAAATTTGAAAGAGATTAGATCAGTTTCATTGAATAATGTTACTACTGTCTTACATGATAATGCTGTCAACTATATCATCGTCTTCATTTTAATTACTATATAGGAGGAATATGTGTTTCTGTCAAGTCAGTGCATACTACTTAATTCAAGGTTTTTTTATACTTTTAAGACAAACAACAGCAATGTGTGGAGAAAACGCTTTCATCAATGTTCTAGATACATTTCTGATTATTTGTAATATAATATTGATATAAATGAATTATCAAACCCTAAGACTAAATCTTGAATTTTAGTTTATGTCCCCAAGTACTGACTTTTTGATTGGGATCCACGTGATGATCGTAACCATTGGTTGAAGAAGTTTGCTGAACTGGTTTAAATTCGGTTAGAATGGAACAAATGCAATGTCTACGTTGTTATGAACGAACAATATTAGCAATTACCAATAATGATTATCTAATATATATTCAATCGTTAGTTTGAAAAATTTTCCACATTATTTTGTATTATTTTCGATGAATCGATCGTTGTTAGACCATCATTAGAAACTCACAAGCACTAGTTAGTCATTTCGTCCTAGTATGGGACTCATCAGCAGTGAACATCCACGATTTTGCATGCAAGACCTCCTGTATCGCACGCAAACTCTTAACCTCTAGAATGCTAACACAGCATCCAACAGTGTGAATATCTAACTTCGATCAATCCAAGCTACTGCGTGACCTCATACATTATTTTCTGCAGGGTTGAACTTTACTGGTCACCATTCAGTGGCCTGGGGGTTAGACATTAGCGCCCGAGAGAGAAGGTCCGAATTTCAGTTCCCTCAAGCGAGGCTGGTGGATGCGTGCTGCCAAAGAGTCTCATACTAAGACGAAACAGGCATCCATTACTTCCAGGTTTCTATTGTTCGTCAAACAACGATCGATTCATCATTCCAATGAAATTCAACAATCTTCACAAATCTATCAGCAAAAATTATTTTCTTTTACTATTGTCAACGTCTTAATGACAACATACACCTTCATTTTTTTTAAACGACTCATACAATCAAACATTGCATAAATTTACATACTGTAAACACTTTCACACAATTTATCTCACACAAACCGAGTGTACATAAATACACCATCGCGCACAATACCGAAGGTCCTAGGTTCGATTCTTGCGAGGTGCAGGAGTCGTGGATGCGCACTGACAGTGATGAGTCCGATACCAGGACGAAACGGCCGTCGTCCAGTGCTTCCAGCTTTCTAATAGTGGTCTAACAATGATTGATTGACTGATGATTTCAAATGTGTAAAATAAACAACGTAAGAAATTTATTTTATTCAATAAGGCAAATTATGCTTGTCATCATTCCTTATCTCACTTTCATATTCGTCTAATCATTCATTCGTTACATACCGTGTCTGAAAATAATTTTTAAATTGAAATGGAATTCATCATTATTCCAATTTTTCTTTGCTCGGTTCATTGTTTATTTTCTTAAATCGTTCGTTCTTCATCAATCGAACAAAAAATGACACAATTATTATTGTCATTTTTGTTGTTGTTTCTGTGATTTACTCTTTGTTTTTGTCTGTTCGTTATGTTTCCACCTCTCTTTTTTTGCGCATTTCTTTTCTACCAGTTTATTGAATTTCTCAACATTGTCTTTGATTTCTCAGTCAATTTTTTTTTATCTGATTAGTAAGAAAAACGGTGGAAAGATGATTAAACAGATTATTTTTTTGTATAGATGAATGAAATAATGTTCCAGGGGTCGGAATAAAACTCCACGTTGTTATTGAAGCGGATAAAAATGAATGTACAAATGAAATATGCGTTTGCGCACAATACCAAAGGTTCCGGGTTCGAATCGTGCAAGGTGCAGGAGTCGTAGATGCGCACTGCCAGTGATGAGTCCCATACCAGGACGAAACGGCCGTCTTCCATTGCTTCCAGGTTGCTGATGGTGGTGATCTACCAATGATTGATTGATTGATTGATGATTTCAAATGTGTAAAAAACACAAACCTCCAAAACTCTGCCCCAAAATATCGTAACAGTGCTCACTAGTAACTAACTTCGTGAAGAAATTCTCGCAGTTCTAGTTGAAAAGACCTGACCAATGGAGTCTAACCCTGTCGGGTGTAGGCAGTAACTACCAAATACAAATAGGTGAGGTCGCGCAAAATCCCTAGATCAATCAGAGTTAGACATTAACACCGTTGTATGCCGAACCAGTGGTCCGATGGTTAGGCGTTCGCGCACAATACCGAAGGTCCCGGGTTCGAATTCTGCGAGGTGCAGGAGTCGTGGATGCGCACTGCCAGTGATGAGTCCCATATCAGGACGAAACGACAGTCATGCAATTCTTCCAGGTTTCTAATGGTGGTCTAACAATGATTGATTGATTAATTGATGATTACAAATGTGTAAAAACACAAAAGCTCCAAAACTCTGCCCGAAAAGAATCTATTTTAGTTTTAGAATGACTGATGAGTAAATAAAGGAAAAGTGGAACGGAAAAATGATATAGTCTCTATGTTAGGGATTATCAATCAACACAACTACTGAAATTAATTAAGTAAGTAAGTAATTAATCACATTCACACATACTAATTAATTTTGGTTGAAAATCCGAAAGAACCTTATCATTTCAACACAATAACTCGAATATCTAATGACAGCCTGGAATAAATTATATACTATTAGAAATTTCGTCATCTACTGATCAGTGTTTAACAAACACACCATTCCATGGTCTTGCACAACCTCATCCACTACTTCACACCTTAAAGAGGATTGAACTCCACTGGTCATGAAGGAACTTCGCCTCAAAACTAGTCACCTAGTGAGCACATGATTAGTTTGCATTATACTTCTGGGTGCACACTTCTGATGAGTCCCATGCTAGGAAGAAACAGCCATTCAAAGCTTCCAGATTTCTAACGGTGCTCTAACATTGATCCATTCATTGTTTTGATGAGTGCAGAATATACATTATTGACTTTGATTATTAAACTCAACCGATAATTAATTCTTAACTGATTTATTGAATATACTGGCTAATAGATCGATCCGATGAATTATTCTTAATTTTACAAACGAATGTCATGTGAATCAATGAAAGATAACTGTTGGCCATTGAACCACATCAACACTGTTACCTTTCTCAACCTGTGTTTGGCTGGAATCAAACGCCTTTGTGATGGTATTAAGACTGGCTTACCGTCTTTTGATTCATGAAATCCATTGAACGTAAACATTGAGAAAAATTAATGAAACTTGAATAAGTTTTCTTCAAATGCAGACATTTTAATCTATGCTGCATAACCAACTACCATGACTCTGTTGATCTAAGGAGTAAAAAAAAAATTTAGCATTCATTACCTTATTGACTATCGCTATCAAAAAATAAAATATTCATAACCGTCATTTACTTACTTACTTACTTACTTTCGCCTGTTACCCCCAATGGAGCATAGGCCGCCCACCAGTTTTCTCCAACCAACTCTGTCCTGGGCTTCCCTCTCCAGTTCTGTCCAATGTTTGTTCATTCCTCTCATATCTTTCTCTATTTCTCGGCGTAGTGTCTTCCTTGGCCTTCCTCTTTTCCTTTTGCCTTCAGGGTTCCATGTGAGGGCTTGTCTCGTGACGCAGTTCGGTGCTTTTCGTAGTGTATGTCCTATCCATTTCCACCGCTTCTTCCTGATTTCCTCCTCCATTGGAATCTGACTTGTTCTCTCCCACAGTTCGTTGTTGCTGATGGTGTCTGGCCAACGAATACGAAGTATTTTGCGTAGACAACTGTTAATAAACACTTGTATCTTCTGGATGATGGCTTTGGTAGTTCTCCATGTTTCCGCTCCATACAGTAGAACTGTCTTCACATTTGTATTGAAGATCCTGATTTTGGTTTTGTTTGAAAGTTGTTTGGAGTTCCAGATATTTTTCAACTGTAGAAATGCAGCCCTTGCTTTGCCAATCCGCGCCCTCACATCTGCATCCGATCCACCTTTCTCGTCGATGATGCTGCCAAGATATGTGAAGGTGTTAACGTCCTCCAAGGTATCTCCATCAAGCGTGATTCGGTTGGTGCATGTTGTGTTGCATCGGAGAATTTTGCTTTTTCCTTTATGTATGTTGAGACCTACTGCTGCAGAGGCTGCTGCTACACTGGTCGTCTTCTCTTGCATTTGTTGTTGAGTGTGCGATAGAAGAGCCAGGTCATCTGCGAAGTCCAGATCGTCCAGCTGCGTCCTAACTGTCCAGTTGATACCATGCTTCCCTCCAGATGTTGACGTCTTCATAATCCAGTCGATGACCAGGAGAAAAAGAAAGGGTGAGAGTAAGCAACCTTGCCTGACACCGGTCTTCACCTCAAAAGAGTCTGTCAGCTGACCTCCGTGTACGATTTTGCAGTTGAATCCATCATAAGAATTCCGTATGATGTTGACTATTTTCTCAGGCACACCGTAGTGTCGAAGAAGCCTCCACAGTGTTTTCCTATCCACGCTATCATTTACTACTTAATTATATTCTAAGTAGTAGCTGACTCATTGTCTCAGATATTAGTTTACTTAACTAAATGTAAATGTACCAATCATAAACACAAACAAACCAATCACTAGTTTATGGAAAGATAAGTGAAAACTGTTGGAAATGTAGAGTAATTAGAAAGAAATAATAAAAAAATTTCATGTTCGTTGGAATGATACGAATATCATCTGTAGCGATAAAAGTTTAATTCTTTCGCCTCGTTTCATGAAGTGTGACAAAGTTAAATGTTCAATAGTTTTATATATCATCCATCCTTAAACTAAGCTAAAATTTTCTAAAATTTTTCTTAATGTCTGTCAGTTGTGGAGCTTTTATTTTTTTGAAGCAAACACTTTTTTTACTTCATACCATGAATAATAGCAGACAGAGAGAGACAGACAGACACAACGCAGGACTTCGTACGTAAGTACATCAGTTCAAGTTGCCATACCACATCAGCACAGAGACGTAACTGTCAGTTCAAATCCAAGAGTGATAGTGATAGTAGAAGTATTAGCAGTTATGGAGAAGATTAAGGAGCGAAGATATGATTCGAGAAGTGTAATTCAGTGAGATAAATTTAGAAGGAGAAAGGTAGAGATTATGAGGAATGCAGAAGGTTAGAATTTCATAGAACACAAAGAGTGGATGCACCTGCGCCATTGCAAACGATTCTGAGCCATGTCGTTCAAGATCTCTAACCATCGGTGACTTTCGTCTCGCGGACCCCAACCAGGTAGTCTACATCTACCAACATCACTCAGTCCACTTGTCAGTGACTTCATGCATTTCTGACATGTTTTGGTCCGTCCGCCCCTAACTTTCTTCCAATCTTCTCCTACACCACAAAACATAGCTCGTCGAAGCAGTCGGTGGTTAGCCATACGTAACACATGTCCCAACCACCTCAACTGATGAAGTTTCACTACTTCATCAATTGATCTGCCATCCCTACCTAGTACTCGTTTCCTAACGACAGCATTGCTTATACGGTTGTCCCATGATACACGACCAATGCTTCGGAGACATCGATGATCGAAGACCAGTAACCTACGAAAGTCCTCTACTCTTAACGGCCATGTTTCGCATCCGTACAGTAGGACGGAGCGAATGAATAAAAGCGGTAATAAACAATGTGACCTTCTTGTCTTTAGGTAAAAAAACAAACACTTGGAAGACACAGTTGATGTGAAATATTAAATTAATGACAGAAAAACTGTAGATTCATCATCTTAAACATTGCTGTTCCATAGAAAAGCAAATACATTAAACGGGGGTTGGTGAATCATAGACAGAATAAGCGAATCATATTTTAAGAACTCTATAAGTACGGACTAACTAAAATCACTGTCTTATAAGTTGTATGAATGACATATATTGAATAATATAAGAGAAACCTTCGACTTCTGATGAGACTAACCTTTTTGATATTTAAGTAAATGTAGCGAAGAATTTGCAGTGGAATTCAGGGACTAATTCTATTGAAGATTCATTGACTGAATGTGTCCAGATCTAGAATATTAACATTCACCTTGATACTAGGACCTAGTGACTTTCGCTTCATACTCTCAACGGGTTATACAATGGAATTTCGATTCTGGAACTGCAATGCCAGTAGCATACCAAATATACTAAAATTTCTGTCAACTCTACATTGTAACAGTCCGCTCAGAATTTACATATATAATAACAGAAATGGGTCAGTTATAGTCTTGGAATTCTTCAATGAGAAATTGAAAAACCCTAACTGATGTGATATCCTCCACTCACAAGATCACTTATATGTAGCATACAGTGTAGCATCACCTACGACAGTCGACTGCTGAAGACACGAGTTAGGGGAGGTCAGTAGCGTCGCTGGTTCCCCCTACTTCTTTAAACACCAGAAAATGAGTAAGAGAAGACAGGCTATAACCAGTTCGCATTATAGAACACATAACTGATTTAAAGGGATGATTAGAAATTTAGTGCAAACACTTCATGAGTATTTCAACTTTTGCTTCCACATTGTTCACTCATTTCCTCTTTTAAAAATCTTATCATGACTGAAACACAGTTTACTGTTGCAAATATTTACTTCGGTATCTGAGATTAATTTAAAGAAAGTGAAAATCCACTTCAATTATTCAATCCTTTTTTCTAAATAAAGAATGGTATTGTACTGCTTGTACCTAAAATATCAGTAAAAACTACATGAGATCAGGTCAATCAATCTGCCGGTCATATACTCTTTGCTTACTTCTTCCTTACCATCTTTGTTTTATTTTACTATTGAAAAAATACACACAACGTTTCTCAATAAATCATGTTTGTTTTATGCGTTGAATTCATTAAATTGAAACATCACATTCAAGATTCAATTGAAATCGTTCTAGAAATTTCTGTACAACAACCAGTGAACATTACAGTCTACTGTACCAAGAGAAAAACAAAAGCGTTCTAGTCATCAGTCATGATATTTGTTCAAGTGCATTCATATTTATCTATTCTGAAGAAATAGCTCTAGTATTACTGTAGTGAACGAGAACACAGGTGAGGGCAACCGAATTGTATTTATCTCAAATTACAGAGTTACTCAGTAAAATTGGAAAACCATATCGTAAATCGTTAATTTGCAAAATATCAGTTCATCATCTCGAACTGGACTGTTCCTGTTGCAAAACATCAATCCATTGTCATTATTCATGCGTTTCTTACAAATTCCATTGTGTTCTAACTCTTCCTTTCTTGATCTTCCCCCATCTTATGCTGCCAGACATTACGTTGACGCTGACGTCATATACTACTTATAAGTAGCTCGCACCACATTACCACCCAGCTACCCACCAAATTAAACCCATTATTCTATTCCAAATTTCAAATTGCACAACTTAATTCATTGACTAAGGCAATAATGTTACTTTTCACAGGAAAAACGAAAACATTGATAATCAAATTTTTTGTCTTCTAGAAAAGAAACTTATCATATTTTTTTCTATCAATTATTAATAAATCGCAAAGAACAAAAAAAAAGAAAAAGAATTTATCGTCGTTAATGGAAAAATTATGTTTTCGTCCATATATCATTAATATGATATGTGTGTGTGTATATAGGATACTTTTCAAGTTCAATGTTCAATTTTTCCCAATTTCCATGTGTTTTTTTGTTTTAATGCATTGAATTCTAGTGTGTTTGTTTTGTTTTTTTGTTTTTTCGTTTTCAAATTTGTTTTTCATAATGATAATCATAGTGTGTCTGTGCTTGGATTGATTTTTTTTACAATTTACACAATTGATATGCCTTATCTATACAGTTGTATTGTGATACAAGTCACAGTGAAATCTATTGAATGAATGAATGTTTAAATAAGCATTAAGCATAAAAATAGATTGTCTTATTTTTTTAATTTGGATTTCTTTAGAAAAATTCTTGAATATGATTTTGTAGTCAATGGAGTTAAGTGAAGTTTGATTTCTAGCAAATTGACTATGGCAATAGAAATGTTAGAACATCATTAGAAACCCTAGAAGCACCAATGAACGGCCGTTTTGTCCTGCCTGGTATGGAACTACTCATCAGCAGTACGCGTCCACCACTCCCTCTCCTCACAGAATTCGAACCCAGGACCTTCGTTTTTGCGAGTAAATGCTTAATCTCTAGACCACTGAACCGGCACCAAACGGTGTTAATATCTAACTTTGATCAATCCACGTCCAGTGCTTCCAGGTGATAGATTCATGATTTCGAAAAAAAGATTACTAAATCATCTCCACAACTCTTTCATGCAGAAAGATTTTACACAATACAGCTAAACATAGAACAATATTTTTTCTTCGCCAAGATTTCAAAATTTTTTTGTCTGTTTGTATTTCTACTTTTTCAAAAAAAAGAATAGTGTAAGCTAAACTAATGTTTATCAGTGTAAACTAGGGTGTGTGTGTATGTGTGTGTTTAAAATTCTGCTATCACACAAAACCAATGTTTACTTAAATGATTTTAGATGTGATTTTGCGTAGAAATCTGAAAAATGTAGAGAAAATTGTTAATAAAGCCCAAAATTAACTCATTGATGGGGAAGACCAATTAATTCTGTAGTTAATCTAACGTCATCTGTGTAATCTTACCCTGCTGATCACTTATCTATTTGTCATCAATAGACGACATGTTTACCTGATCCATATTTATCAATCTACAGAACAAAGTCAAACATGATCACGTGACTGGCGAATCAGAAAACTGAAAACGATCATTATGAAACCGGGCACAAGTAAAACTGATAAGAACCGGCTAAAATCATCATTCACTTCTACACTAAAGTAAGCGCTAATAATGCTGTCCGAAACGACAATCTAATCCTCAGCATGAAGTGAACTTAACTTGACAGAGTAACACCAGTGATGATGACCTTGAAAATAAGGCGAGCAAAACACAACACATTCAACAACCTCTTCATCACTTTATCACAATTTATCCAATATAAAGTCAAAGTTTGTTTTTTTTCTAAAAAACCTATGAAACTACTTGATCATCATTACCCTAATTAAGTAGACTCAAAGCAAGTAGAGAGTTTTTGTGAGTGTTTCAGGAAGAAAATGTTTTTGTTACATTCCTACACTGTGTTTAAATCATGCAAAATAAACGCACACGCACACACACACACACACAACTTTTACAGAAGAATAGCAGCTGTTTCAAACGATGTATTGTTTTTTCTTGCCTCATTTTGTTGTTATTAGTTTTGATTTGTTTCTTTTAATTAATAATATTGTTCAGTTCAAATAATTTTTTTTTCCAGAAAAAAAAATAATAAAACAACTCTTAAAACTTTCCGTGTTACACCGAATCCCCCCCACCCCGCCCCGCGCGTATCAGCAGTGCAAAATGTCTTTGTATGCAGCAAGTATGCAGGTAGGTATGTATGCTTGTGTTTGTGTTGTAAGTAGTGCTTTATTTTTACACAAAAAAACAACAACAAAAAATTGCAACATTGTTCACGTCAATCACAAAAATAAGTAACTGTCTTTTATTTTTTTTTTGTTTTCTTACACTGGAAAAATAAAAAACACATGTACATAGAGATAGATATATAGTTAGATTGTATATACAATTATCTGAAACAATGTGACTGACTACATTCAATGATGTAATTGTAACCGAATTTTAATTGACACATATATGCTTGCTGCACACAGTGAACGAACGAAAGCAAAGTTTTCTATGCGAAAATTTAGAAAAAACAACAGAGGAAAGAATTCGTTTTTTTTTTTTTTTAAGTTTTGTAGAGAGAGAAAAACAAACAAACAAGGAAACGAATGTTCAAATGACCTAATTATCCCGAATGATGAGAATGTGAAACAAGCAAGGCAGAGAGATAGATAGATGTAGTAGATAGATAGATAGATAGATAGATAGATAGATAGATAGATAGATAGATAGATAGATAGATAGATAGATAGATAGATAGATAGATAGATAGATAGATAGATAGATAGATAGATAGATAGATAGATAGATAGATAGATAGATAGATAGATAGATAGATAGATAGATAGATAGATAGATAGATAGATAGATAGATAGATAGATAGATAGATAGATAGATAGATAGATAGATAGATAGATAGATAGATAGATAGATAGATAGATAGATAGATAGATAGATAGATAGATAGATAGATAGATAGATAGATAGATAGATAGATAGATAGATAGATAGATAGATAGATAGATAGATAGATAGATAGATAGATAGATAGATAGATAGATAGATAGATAGATAGATAGATAGATAGATAGATAGATAGATAGATAGATAGATAGATAGATAGATAGATAGATAGATAGATAGATAGATAGATAGATAGATAGATAGATAGATAGATAGATAGATAGATAGATAGATAGATAGATAGATAGATAGATAGATAGATAGATAGATAGATAGATAGATAGATAGATAGATAGATAGATAGATAGATAGATAGATAGATAGATAGATAGATAGATAGATAGATAGATAGATAGATAGATAGATAGATAGATAGATAGATAGTTAGTTAGTTAGTTAGTTAGTTAGTTAGTTAGTTAGTTAGTTAGTTAGTTAGTTAGTTAGTTAGTTAGTTAGTTAGTTAGTTAGTTAGTTAGTTAGTTAGTTAGTTAGTTAGTTAGTTAGTTAGTTAGTTAGTTAGTTAGTTAGTTAGTTAGTTAGTTAGTTAGTTAGTTAGTTAGTTAGTTAGTTAGTTAGTTAGTTAGTTAGTTAGTTAGTAGTTAGTTAGTTAGTTAGTTAGTTAGTTAGTTAGTTAGTTAGTTAGTTAGTTAGTTAGTTAGTTAGTTAGTTAGTTAGTTAGTTAGTTAGTTAGTTAGTTAGTTAGTTAGTTAGTTAGTTAGTTAGTTAGTTAGTTAGTTAGTTAGTTAGTTAGTTAGTTAGTTAGTTAGTTAGTTAGTTAGTTAGTTAGTTAGTTAGTTAGTTAGTTAGTTAGTTAGTTAGTTAGTTAGTTAGTTAGTTAGTTAGTTAGTTAGTTAGTTAGTTAGTTAGTTAGTTAGTTAGTTAGTTAGTTAGTTAGTTATTTAGTTAGTTAGTTAGTTAGTTAGTTAGTTAGTTAGTTAGTTAGTTAGTTAGTTAGTTAGTTTAGTTAGTTAGTTAGTTAGTTAGTTAGTTAGTTAGTTAGTTAGTTTAGTTAGTTAGTTAGTTAGTTAGTTAGTTAGTTAGTTAGTTAGTTAGTTAGTTAGTTAGTTAGTTAGTTAGTTAGTTAGTTAGTTAGTTAGTTAGTTAGTTAGTTAGTTAGTTAGTTAGTTAGTTAGTTAGTTAGTTAGTTAGTTAGTTAGTTAGTTAGTTAGTTAGTTAGTTAGTTAGTTAACTAACTAACTAACTAACTAACTAACTAACTAACTAACTAACTAACTAACTAACTAACTAACTAACTAACTAACTAACTAACTAACTAACTAACTAACTAACTAACTAACTAACTAACTAACTAACTAACTAACTAACTAACTAACTAACTAACTAAATAACTAACTAACTAACTAACTAACTAACTAACTAACTAACTAACTAACTAACTAACTAACTAACTAACTAACTAACTAACTAACTAACTAACTAACTAACTAACTAACTAACTAACTAACTAACTAACTAACTAACTAACTAAACTAACTAACTAACTAACTAACTAACTAACTAACTAACTAACTAACTAACTAACTAACTAACTAACTAACTAACTAACTAACTAACTAACTAACTAACTAACTAACTAACTAACTAAACTAACTAACTAACTAACTAACTAACTAACTAACTAACTAACTAACTAACTAACTAACTAACTAACTAACTAACTAACTAACTAACTAACTAACTAACTAAATAACTAACTAACTAACTAACTAACTAACTAACTAACTAACTAACTAACTAACTAACTAAACTAACTAACTAACTAACTAACTAACTAACTAACTAACTAACTAACTAACTAACTAACTAACTAAACTAACTAACTAACTAACTAACTAACTAACTAACTAACTAACTAACTAACTAACTAACTAACTAACTAACTAACTAACTAACTAACTAACTAACTAACTAACTAACTAACTAACTAACTAACTAACTAACTAACTAACTAACTAACTAACTAACTATCTATCTATCTATCTATCTATCTATCTATCTATCTATCTATCTATCTATCTATCTATCTATCTATCTATCTATCTATCTATCTATCTATCTATCTATCTATCTATCTATCTATCTATCTATCTATCTATCTATCTATCTATCTATCTATCTATCTATCTATCTATCTATCTATCTATCTATCTATCTATCTATCTATCTATCTATCTATCTATCTATCTATCTATCTATCTATCTATCTATCTATCTATCTATCTATCTATCTATCTATCTATCTATCTATCTATCTATCTATCTATCTATCTATCTATCTATCTATCTATCTATCTATCTATCTATCTATCTATCTATCTATCTATCTATCTATCTATCTATCTATCTATCTATCTATCTATCTATCTATCTATCTATCTATCTATCTATCTATCTATCTATCTATCTATCTATCTATCTATCTATCTATCTATCTATCTATCTATCTATCTATCTATCTATCTATCTATCCTATCTATCTATCTATCTATCTATCTATCTATCTATCTATCTATCTATCTATCTATCTATCTATCTATCTATCTATCTATCTATCTATCTATCTATCTATCTATCTATCTATCTATCTATCTATCTATCTATCTATCTATCTATCTATCTATCTATCTATCTATCTATCTATCACACATCTATCTATCTCTCTGCCTTGCTTGTTTCACATTCTCATCATTCGGGATAATTAGGTCATTTGAACATTCGTTTCCTTGTTTGTTTGTTTTTCTCTCTCTACAAAACTTAAAAAAAAAAAAAAACGAATTCTTTCCTCTGTTGTTTTTTCTAAATTTTCGCATAGAAAACTTTGCTTTCGTTCGTTCACTGTGTGCAGCAAGCATATATGTGTCAATTAAAATTCGGTTACAATTACATCATTGAATGTAGTCAGTCACATTGTTTCAGATAATTGTATATACAATCTAACTATATATCTATCTCTATGTACATGTGTTTTTTATTTTTCCAGTGTAAGAAAACAAAAAAAAAATAAAAGACAGTTACTTATTTTTGTGATTGACGTGAACAATGTTGCAATTTTTTGTTGTTGTTTTTTTGTGTAAAAATAAAGCACTACTTACAACACAAACACAAGCATACATACCTACCTGCATACTTGCTGCATACAAAGACATTTTGCACTGCTGATACGCGCGGGGCGGGGTGGGGGGGATTCGGTGTAACACGGAAAGTTTTAAGAGTTGTTTTATTATTTTTTTTTCTGGAAAAAAAAATTATTTGAACTGAACAATATTATTAATTAAAAGAAACAAATCAAAACTAATAACAACAAAATGAGGCAAGAAAAAACAATACATCGTTTGAAACAGCTGCTATTCTTCTGTAAAAGTTGTGTGTGTGTGTGTGTGCGTGTGCGTTTATTTTGCATGATTTAAACACAGTGTAGGAATGTAACAAAAACATTTTCTTCCTGAAACACTCACAAAAACTCTCTACTTGCTTTGAGTCTACTTAATTAGGGTAATGATGATCAAGTAGTTTCATAGGTTTTTTAGAAAAAAAACAAACTTTGACTTTATATTGGATAAATTGTGATAAAGTGATGAAGAGGTTGTTGAATGTGTTGTGTTTTGCTCGCCTTATTTTCAAGGTCATCATCACTGGTGTTACTCTGTCAAGTTAAGTTCACTTCATGCTGAGGATTAGATTGTCGTTTCGGACAGCATTATTAGCGCTTACTTTAGTGTAGAAGTGAATGATGATTTTAGCCGGTTCTTATCAGTTTTACTTGTGCCCGGTTTCATAATGATCGTTTTCAGTTTTCTGATTCGCCAGTCACGTGATCATGTTTGACTTTGTTCTGTAGATTGATAAATATGGATCAGGTAAACATGTCGTCTATTGATGACAAATAGATAAGTGATCAGCAGGGTAAGATTACACAGATGACGTTAGATTAACTACAGAATTAATTGGTCTTCCCCATCAATGAGTTAATTTTGGGCTTTATTAACAATTTTCTCTACATTTTTCAGATTTCTACGCAAAATCACATCTAAAATCATTTAAGTAAACATTGGTTTTGTGTGATAGCAGAATTTTAAACACACACATACACACACACCCTAGTTTACACTGATAAACATTAGTTTAGCTTACACTATTCTTTTTTTTGAAAAAGTAGAAATACAAACAGACAAAAAAATTTTGAAATCTTGGCGAAGAAAAAATATTGTTCTATGTTTAGCTGTATTGTGTAAAATCTTTCTGCATGAAAGAGTTGTGGAGATGATTTAGTAATCTTTTTTTCGAAATCATGAATCTATCACCTGGAAGCACTGGACGTGGATTGATCAAAGTTAGATATTAACACCGTTTGGTGCCGGTTCAGTGGTCTAGAGATTAAGCATTTACTCGCAAAAACGAAGGTCCTGGGTTCGAATTCTGTGAGGAGAGGGAGTGGTGGACGCGTACTGCTGATGAGTAGTTCCATACCAGGCAGGACAAAACGGCCGTTCATTGGTGCTTCTAGGGTTTCTAATGATGTTCTAACATTTCTATTGCCATAGTCAATTTGCTAGAAATCAAACTTCACTTAACTCCATTGACTACAAAATCATATTCAAGAATTTTTCTAAAGAAATCCAAATTAAAAAAATAAGACAATCTATTTTTATGCTTAATGCTTATTTAAACATTCATTCATTCAATAGATTTCACTGTGACTTGTATCACAATACAACTGTATAGATAAGGCATATCAATTGTGTAAATTGTAAAAAAAATCAATCCAAGCACAGACACACTATGATTATCATTATGAAAAACAAATTTGAAAACGAAAAAACAAAAAAACAAAACAAACACACTAGAATCAATAGCATATTAAACAAAAAAACAACATGAAATTGGGAAAAATTGAACATTGAACTTGAAAAGTATCCTATATACACACACACAATATCATATAATGATATATGGACGAAAACATAATTTTTCCCATTAACGACGATAAATTCTTTTTCTTTTTTTTTGTTCTTTGCGATTTATTAATAATTGATAGAAAAAAATATGATAAGTTTCTTTTCTAGAAGACAAAAAATTTGATTATCAATGTTTTCGTTTTTCCTGTGAAAAGTAACATTATTGCCTTAGTCAATGAATTAAGTTGTGCAATTTGAAATTTGGAATAGAATAATGGGTTTAATTTGGTGGGTAGCTGGGTGGTAATGTGGTGCGAGCTACTTATAAGTAGTATATGACGTCAGCGTCAACGTAATGTCTGGCAGCATAAGATGGGGGAAGATCAAGAAAGGAAGAGTTAGAACACAATGGAATTTGTAAGAAACGCATGAATAATGACAATGGATTGATGTTTTGCAACAGGAACAGTCCAGTTCGAGATGATGAACTGATATTTTGCAAATTAACGATTTACGATATGGTTTTCCAATTTTACTGAGTAACTCTGTAATTTGAGATAAATACAATTCGGTTGCCCTCACCTGTGTTCTCGTTCACTACAGTAATACTAGAGCTATTTCTTCAGAATAGATAAATATGAATGCACTTGAACAAATATCATGACTGATGACTAGAACGCTTTTGTTTTTCTCTTGGTACAGTAGACTGTAATGTTCACTGGTTGTTGTACAGAAATTTCTAGAACGATTTCAATTGAATCTTGAATGTGATGTTTCAATTTAATGAATTCAACGCATAAAACAAACATGATTTATTGAGAAACGTTGTGTGTATTTTTTCAATAGTAAAATAAAACAAAGATGGTAAGGAAGAAGTAAGCAAAGAGTATATGACCGGCAGATTGATTGACCTGATCTCATGTAGTTTTTACTGATATTTTAGGTACAAGCAGTACAATACCATTCTTTATTTAGAAAAAAGGATTGAATAATTGAAGTGGATTTTCACTTTCTTTAAATTAATCTCAGATACCGAAGTAAATATTTGCAACAGTAAACTGTGTTTCAGTCATGATAAGATTTTAAAAGAGGAAATGAGTGAACAATGTGGAAGCAAAAGTTGAAATACTCATGAAGTGTTTGCACTAAATTTCTAATCATCCCTTTAAATCAGTTATGTGTTCTATAATGCGAACTGGTTATAGCCTGTCTTCTCTTACTCATTTTCTGGTGTTTAAAGAAGTAGGGGGAACCAGCGACGCTACTGACCTCCCCTAACTCGTGTCTTCAGCAGTCGACTGTCGTAGGTGATGCTACACTGTATGCTACATATAAGTGATCTTGTGAGTGGAGGATATCACATCAGTTAGGGTTTTTCAATTTCTCATTGAAGAATTCCAAGACTATAACTGACCCATTTCTGTTATTATATATGTAAATTCTGAGCGGACTGTTACAATGTAGAGTTGACAGAAATTTTAGTATATTTGGTATGCTACTGGCATTGCAGTTCCAGAATCGAAATTCCATTGTATAACCCGTTGAGAGTATGAAGCGAAAGTCACTAGGTCCTAGTATCAAAATCTTCAATAGAATTTAGTGCCTCTTGAATTCCACTGCAAATTCGTTGCTGCTACATTTATCTTAAATATCAAAATAGGTTAGTTTTCTCTATTGCTAGAATTTGGTCCGAATGGTTTCTCTTATATTAATTCAATATATGTCAATTACATTACAACTTATTACGACAGTCCGATTTTAGTTAGTCTCGTTATGCTTATATGATGTTCTTAAAGATATGATTCGCATTACATTCTGTCTATGCATTCACCAACCCCCGTTTAATGTATTTGCCTGTTTTCTATGGAAACAGCAATGTTTAAGATGAGAATCGACAGTTTTTCTGTCATTAATTTAATATTCACATCAACTGTGTCTTCGCAAGTGTTTGTTTTTTTACCTAAAGACAAGAAGGTCACATTGTTTATTACCGCTTTATTCATTCGCTCCCGTCTCTACTGTACGGATGCGAAAACATGGCCGTCAAGAGTAGGGGACTTTCGTAGGTTACTGGTCTTCGATCACAGGTGTCTCCGAAGCATTGCTCGTGTATCATGGGACAACCGTATAAGCAATGCTGTCGTTAGGAAACGAGTACTAGGTAGGGATGGCAGATCAATTGATGAAGTAGTGAAACTTCATCAGTTGAGGTGGTTGGGACATGTGTTACGTATGGCTAACCACCGACTGCTTCGACGAGCTATGTTTTGTGGTGTAGGAGAAGATTGGAAGAAAGTTAGGGGCGGACGGACCAAAACATGTCAGAAATGCATGAAGTCACTGACAAGTGGACTGAGTGATGTTGGTAGATGTAGACTACCTGGTTGGGGTCCGCGAGACGAAAGTCACCGATGGTTAGAGATCTTGAACGACATGGCTCAGAATCGTTTGCAATGGCGCAGGTGCATCCACTCTTTGTGTTCTATGAAATTCTAACCTTCTGCATTCCTCATAATCTCTACCTTTCTCCTTCTAAATTTATCTTATTGAATTATACTTCCCGAATCATATCTTCGCTTCCTAATCTTCTCCATTACTGCTAATACTTCTACTATCACTATCACTCTTGGATTTGAACTGACAGTTGCGTATCTGTGCTGATGTGGTATGGCAACCTGAACTTATGTACTTACGTACGAAGTTCTGCGTTATATCTGTCTATCTCTCTCTGTCTGCTATTATTCATGGTATGAAGTAAAAAAAGTGTTTGCTTCAAAAAAATAAAAGCTCCACAACTGACAGACATTAAGAAAAATTTTAGAAAATTTTAGCTTAGTTTAAGGATGGATGATATATAAAACTATTGAACATTTAACTTTGTCACACTTCATGAAACGAGGCGAAAGAATTAAACTTTTATCGCTACAGATGATATTCGTATCATTCCAACGAACATGAAATTTTTTTATTATTTCTTTCTAATTACTCTACATTTCCAAACAGTTTTCACTTATCTTTCCATAAACTAGTGATTGGTTTGTTTGTGGTTTATGATTGGTACATTTTACATTTAGTTAAGTAAACTAAATGTAGTCAGCTACTACTTGAATATAATTAAGTAGTATAAATGATAGCGTGGATAGGAAAACACTGTGGAGGCTTCTTCGACACTACGGTGTGCCTGAGAAAATAGTCAACCTCATACGGAATTCTTATGATGGATTCAACTGCAAAAATCGTACACGGAGGTCAGCTGACAGACTCTTTTGAGGTGAAGACCGGTGTCAAGCAAGGTTGCTTACTCTCACCCTTTCTTTTTCTTCTGGTCATCGACTGGATTATGAAGACGTCAACATCTGGAGGGAAGCATGGTAATCATCTGACAGCTAGGCTGAAGCTTGACGATCTAGACTTCGCAGATGATCTGGCTCTTCTATCTCACACGCAACAACAAATGCAAGAGAAGACGACCAGTGTAGCAGCAGCCTCTGCAGCAGTAGGTCTCAACATACATAAAGGAAAAAGCAAAATTCTCCGATGCAACACAACATGCACCAACCGAATCACGCTTGATAGAGAAAAAAAAGAGGACGTTAACACCTTCACATATCTTGGCAGCATCATCGACGAGAAAGGTGGATCGGATGCAGATGTGAGGGCGCGGATTGGCAAAGCAAGGGCTGCATTTCTACAGTTGAAAAATATCTGGAACTCCAAACAACTTTCAAACAAAACCAAAATCAGGATCTTCAATACAAATGTGAAGACAGTTCTACTGTATGGAGCGGAAACATGGAGAAACTACCAAAGCCATTCATCCAGAAGATACAAGTGTTTATTAACAGTTGTCTACGCAAAATACTTCGTTTTCGTTGGCCAGACACCTATCAGCAACAAACGAACTGTGGGAGGAGAACAAGTCAGATTCCAATGGAGGAGGAAATCAGGAAGAAGCGGTGGAAATGGATAGGACATACACTACGAAAAGCACCGAACTGCGTCACGAGACAAGCCCTCACATGGAACCCTGAAGGCAAAAGGAAAGAGGAAGGCCAAGGAAGACACTACGCCGAAGAAATAGAGAAAGATATGAGAGGAATGAACAAACATTGGACAGAACTGGAGAGGGAAGCCCAGGACAGAGTTGGTTGGAGAAAACTGGTGGGCGGCCTATGCTCCATTGGGGGTAACAGGCGAAAGTAAGTAAGTAAGTAAGTAAATGACGGTTATGAATATTTTATTTTTTGATAGCGATAGTCAATAAGGTAATGAATGCTAAATTTTTTTTTTACTCCTTAGATCAACAGAGTCATGGTAGTTGGTTATGCAGCATAGATTAAAATGTCTGCATTTGAAGAAAACTTATTCAAGTTTCATTAATTTTTCTCAATGTTTACGTTCAATGGATTTCATGAATCAAAAGACGGTAAGCCAGTCTTAATACCATCACAAAGGCGTTTGATTCCAGCCAAACACAGGTTGAGAAAGGTAACAGGTTGATGTGGTTCAATGGCCAACAGTTATCTTTCATTGATTCACATGACATTCGTTTGTAAAATTAAGAATAATTCATCGGATCGATCAGCCAGTATATTCAATAAATCAGTTAAGAATTAATTATCGGTTGAGTTTAATAATTCAAAGTCAATAATGTATATTGTGCACTCATCAAAACAATGAATGGATCAATGTTAGAGCACCGTTAGAAATCTGGAAGCTTTGAATGGCTGTTTCTTCCTAGCATGGGACTCATTCAGAAGTGTGCCACCAGAAGTATAATGCAAACTAATCATGTGCTCACTAGTGACTAGTCTTTGAGGCGAAGTTCCCTCATGACCAGTGGAGTTCAATCCTCTTTAAGGTGTGAAGTAGGGATGAGGTTGTGCAAGACCATGGAATGGTGGTTTGTTAAACCATGATCAGTAGATGACGAAATTTCTAATAGTATATAATTTATTTCCAAGGGCTTGTCATTAGATATTCGAGTTATTGTGTTGAAATGATAAGGTTCTTTCGGATTTTCAACCAAAATTAATTAGTATGTGTGAATGTGATTAATTACTTACTTACTTAATTAATTTCATAGTTGTGTTGATTGATAATCCCTAACAAGAGACTATATCATTTTTCCGTTCCACTTTTTCCTTTATTTACTCATCAGTCATTCTAAAACTAAATAGATTCTTTTCGGGCAGAGTTTTTGGAGCTTTTGTGTTTTACACATTGTAATCATCAATTAATCAATCAATCATTGTTAGACCACCATTAGAACACCTGGAAGAATTGCATGACTGTCGTTTCGTCCCTGATATGGGACTCATCACTGGCAGTGCGCATCCACGACTCCTGCACCCTCGCAGGATTCGAACCCGGGACCTTCGGTATTGTGCGCGAACGCCTAACCATCGGACCACTGGTCCGGCCGGCATCCAACGGTGTTAATGTCTAACTCTGATTGATCAAGGGATTTTCCGCGACCTCACCCATTTGTCTTTGGTAGTTACTGCCTACACCCGACAGGGTTAGACTCCATTGGTCAGGTCTTTTCAACTAGAACTGCGAGAATTTCTTCACGAAGTTAGTTACTGTGAGCACTGTTACGATATTTTGGGGCAGAGTTTTGGAGGTTTGTGTTTTTTACACATTTGAAATCATCAATCAATCAATCAATCATTGGTAGATCACCACCATCAGCAACCTGGAAAGCAATTGGAAGACGGCCGTTTCGTCCTGGTAGGGGACTCATCACTGGCAGTGCGCATCTACGACTCCTGCACCTTGCACGATTCGAACCCGGAACCTTGGTATTGTGCGCAAACGCATATTTCATTTGTACATTCATTTTTATCCGCTTCAATAACAACGTGGAGTTTTATTCCGACCCCTGGACATTATTTCATTCATCTATACAAAAAAATAATCTGTTTAATCATCTTTCCACCGTTTTTCTTACTAATCAGATAAAAAAAATTGACTGAGAAATCAAGACAATGTTGAGGAAATTCAATAAAACTGGTAGAAAAGAAATGCGCAAAAAAAAGAGAGGTGGAAACATAACGAACAGACAAAAACAAAGAGTAAATCACAGAAACAACAACAAAAAATGACACAATAATAATTGTGTCATTTTTTGTTCGATTGATGAAGAACGAACGATTTAAGAAAATAAAACAATGAACCGAGCAAAGAAAAATTGAATAATGATGAATTCCATTTCAATTTAAAAATTAATTTTCAGACACGGTATGTAACGAATGAATGATTAGACGAATATGAAAGTGATATAAGGAATGATGACAAGCATAATTTGCCTTATTGAATAAAATAAATTTCTTACGTGTTTATTTTACACATTTGAAATCATCAGTCAATCATCATTGTTAGACCACTATTAGAAAGCTGGAAGCACTGGACGACGGCGTTTCGTCCTGGTATCGGACTCATCACTGTCAGTGCGCATCCACGACTCCTGCACCTCGCAAGAATCGAACCTAGGACCTTCGGTATTGTGCGCGATGGTGTATTTATGATACACTCGGTTTGTGTGAGATAATTGTGTGAAAGTGTTTACAGTATGTAAATTTATGCCTTTGATTGTATGAGTCGTTTAAAAAAAATGAAGGTGTATGTTGTCATTAAGACGTTGACAATAGTAAAAGAAAATAATTTTTGCTGATAGATTTGTGAAGATTGTTGAATTTCATTGGAATGATGAATCGATCGTGTTTGACGAACAATAGAAACCTGGAAGTTAATGGATGCCTGTTTTCGTCTTAGTATGAGACTCTTTGGCAGCACGCATCCACCAGCCTCGCTTGAGGGAACTGAAATTCGGACCTTCTCTCTCGGGCGCTAATGTCTAACCCCCAGGCCACTGAATGGTGACCAGTAAAGTTCAACCCTGCAGAAAATAATGTATGAGGTCACGCAGTAGCTTGGATTGATCGAAGTTAGATATTCACACTGTTGGATGCTTGTGTTAGCATTCTAGAGGTTAAGAGTTTGCGTGCGATACAGGAGGTCTTGCATGCAAAATCGTGGATGTTCACTGCTGATGAGTCCCATACTAGGACGAAAATGGACTAACTATGCTTGTGAGTTTCTAATGATGGTCTAACAACGATCGATTCATCGAAAATAATACAAAATAATTGTGGAAAATTTTTCAAACTAACGATTGAATATATATTAGATAATCATTATTGGTAATTGCTAATATTGTTCGTTCATAACAACGTAGACATTGCATTTGTTCCATTCTAACCGAATTTAAACCAGTTCAGCAAACTTCTTCAACCAATGGTTACGATCATCACGTGGATCCCAATCAAAAAGTCAGTACTTGGGGACATAAACTAAAATTCAAGATTTAGTCTTAGGGTTTGATAATTCATTATATCAATATTATATTACAAATAATCAGAAATGTATCTAGAACATTGATGAAAGCGTTTTCTCCACACATTGCTGTTGTTTTGTCTTAAAAGTATAAAAAAACCTTGAATTAAGTAGTATGCACTGACTTGACAGAAACACATATTCCTCCTATATAGTAATTAAAATGAAGACGATGATATAGTTGACAGCATTATCATGTAAGACAGTAGTAACATTATTCAATGAAACTGATCTAATCTCTTTCAAATTTCCTCTCATTGTATCACATTTCTTCAGTACACATGTATTTTCAACTGTATGAAGAGTATTCCATCATCCTTGTTTGAAAACATATGCTTGACATTTCTTTTAAAAAAAAGTGAGGTTTATCATTCCACAAGGATAAATTATGATTAAAGAAAGTTATTTTTAATCAGAAAGTCATTAAAAGTTTACTAATAATACTATGTTGAACTTAAGAACATCATAAATGAATGATTACGTAATATCAAGAAATAATCAAAGTTGGTGAATATGAAACTTTGTATTCAAAGGCCTAATAATTCTTACGCATTTTCATTTTAGAGGGTTGTGCAGATTGGTGAGTTCGATTGAAATCATAAATTAACTGAGTTGGACCTGAGCCGGTTATCCCCGAAGACTATGGATGGGATTGCACGATACTGTGGATTAATTGAAGTTAGACATCAACCCACTGGATGTCGGCTGAGTGGTCTGGAGGTTGGGCGTTTGTGTACAAGATCTCAGGTTCTTCGTGCGGAATCGTTGACCAACACTACTGATGAGCTCCACACAAGGATGGAAAGGCCACTCACTGCTTATACCTTTCCAACGCAGGTCAACCACTGATCGGATTTGTGGTTTCAATGCAGTTTTAGGGTAATATGTCTACTTTGAGGCCTAAAAATCACAGCTCCAATCTTTCGAGAAATTATAGATGACCAATGACAACCAATGTTCGGCTAAGAATGAAATAGTTATTGTCAAATTATCAGAGTAAAATATTTTTTGATCTTAATCACTCATTTGTCTTGTAGTGATCGAGAACACAGGTGGGGCAACAGTTACTCAATAAAATTGGGAAACTATATCGTAAAACGTTAATTTGCAAAATATCAGTTCATCATATCGAACTGGATTGTTCCTGTTGCAAAACCTCAATCCATTGTCACTATTCATGCGTTTCATACAAATTCCATTGTGTTCTAACTCTTCCTTTCTTGATCTTCCCCCATATTCTGCTGCCAGTCATTACGTTGATACTTACGTCATATACTACTTATAAGTAGCTCGCACCACAGCCTTAGAAATTTCATCAGAATACTTTGCATGAAAGTAATTTGAACATTGTGAATTGATTATCAGAAATAATTAATGGCATAGATACAACAAATCCAATAATTGGTTTGAATTTTATAATATTGATTAGTTAATTTGTATGCATTTTAGATAGGAAACGTTAAATCAATAATTCATCTATCAATAAAGTATCATGTTTAAAAATAAATATATTTTTTATTTTGTTGAATATTTTGATGCATTGGAAATAAGAATTTTTGTCAATAGTCAAGATTAACTAGTTGTGTAACAATTTGTCATTTCAATAAAATATTCCAAAGTTTTGTGGAATTTAATTTCTGACTAATAATCAGATTACTCTCATTTGCGACTGTTCAGATTGATATGACTAGAACCAGTGTTCATGTTCATATTGGTGGCAAAACTAAGTGTCTTTTGCTTCGAAGCCTGAAGCGCGTTATCTATTGGCCTATTGAGTTTAGATAGTTATTAGCTTGTTGAATGGGTTTTTTTGTGAGAATTTTCAAGTATAATCTTTGTAGTTATATATTCAATAGAGTGGAATAATATTTCATCTTCTTTAAGCGGTTATAAATGAAAGAAATCATTGGAAAATGAACAATTATTTAAATCGTTAACACTGCTCAGGAGTTTTTCGTCACCAACATTAATATAATTGAATTCAGTATTTTAAGTCTACACATTGAGAACTTTATGTTTGTATCATTGTGTCGAATATGCATTACCAACCTCATTCAATATGTGGGGTATTGTACAATGGTCATAAAATTCACTTGGAGCCAGTTCAAAGCTCGGATAAAGGACGAGGTTTGGTTATGGGGTTAGCCACCTCATCCCATAAAAAAACCAAGTCGATATAAAAGTCCTAACCAGAAGAATAATTTAAATCATTGGAACTCTGCACTGGGACTTGGAAAGTTTTTATTTAGAAGAGCGATGATGCCTCGTTGATGAGAGCTGAGTTTTTTCGGAGGTCATGAGGCTGACGTCCTTTCTCAAAACTACAGTGCATGGAATGTTCGTACATTGTGGGAGATCGGCAGAACTATTGAAGTTGATGCGTAAATGAAAAAAAATCAGCCTCATGGTACATGGAATCAGTGAAACACATTGGATGTAGGTAAGACGAAACAGACTAGATTCAGGAGAAATGCTGTTATACTCCGGCCATGAAGAGGAAAACGTTACACATTAACAAGGAGTTGCACTGATACTGTTCAAAGAAGCAAAAAAAAGCACTGATACAATGGAAATTTCATGAACCCAGGATCGTCAAAACCGCCTTCAAAATAAACAAAAGATTAGCATGGTCACCAGACAAATCCAGAGTGTCAAAGCAGCAGGAACAGACAGCAGTCTCTCTGAAGCAGTGAAGGTAGACATAGCGGTGAATGAAAAGATGATGCCCGCTCTTTTCAGCAAGATATGGGAGAAAGCACAAGTTCCAACAGATTGGAAAGAAGGACACCTGATCAAGATACCAAAGAAAGGCTATATCAGCAAGTGTGAAAACTAAGCAGGCATCACTCTTCTCTCAATACCAGGAAATATCTTCAACAGGGTGTCGTTAAATTGAAGGAACTATTTTGTAGATGCTTAGTGTCGAGATCGGTAGGTTGGATTCCAAAAAGATCGACCATGTATCGACAAAATCGCAACATTACGGATTATTGTGGAACAATCAATTGAATGGAATTCACCATTCTACATCAACTTCTTTGACTACGAAGAAGCATTTGATAGAGTGGACAGAACTACACTATGTAGGCTCCGTCGACAGTACGGCGTGCCTGCGACGATAGTCAACATCATGGTGAATTCTAATGATGGATTTGACTGTTAGATCGTGCATGGAGGGCAGCTCACGGACTCGTTCGAGGTGAAGACCAGTGTCAGGCAAGCTTGCTTACTCTCATCCTTTCTCTTTCTCCTGATGGTTGGTTAGATTATAACGACGTCAACATATAGGGCGAGAGAAGCATTTCTGCAATTGAAGAACATCAGGAACTCGAAACAACTATCAATCAACACCAAAGTCAGAATTTTCAATACAAACGTCAAGATACTTTTTCTGTATGAACCGGAAACTCAAAGAAGCACGAAATCCATCATCCAAAAGATGCAGGTGTTTATTGAAAGTTGTCTAGTTAAGATAATCCTCATGCGTTGGCCAGACACCATCAGCAAAAACCTACTGTGGGATAGAACAAACCAGATTCCAGAGGAGCAAGAAATCCGGAAGAGGCTATGTAAGTGGATAGGATAAACACTGACCAAAGGACCCGACTGCGTCATAAGGCATGCTCTCGCTTGGAATCCTTCAAGGCGGAAGGAGCAGAGGAAGATCGGAGACTACATTACGCCGGGAAATGCAGACAGACATGTGAAGAATGAACAGCGATTGGGTTGGAGTGGAAAGTAAGGCTGATTACAGAGTAGGTTTGAGAATGCTGGTTTGCGGCCTATGCTTCATTCGGATACTAGGTGTAAGTATAGAAGTTAGTAAGTGTAACAGTCATCGGTTGCCAAACTCATACAAAATACAGTCAAATTTCACCTATTTTGGCTTGTCAAATGAAATTTCAAAAATTCTTCTTGTAACTATTTTTCTACTGAGTAAATCATTTCTAATAGGATGTGAGATCTGTCAAGATTATTCAAACTGGAAGTTAGTTTTAATCACGAATTTACAATTTCTTGATAGGTATTAAAAATCATTGCACATTGGATGCATTTGTCAATGTCATTAATTTTTATTCTGTGAAAAACTAATGAACGGTAGTTTAAACTATTAATTTTCCAATAAAGAGTTTTAGAGATTATTGTTGCACATCGAAATCGTGAATCAATCATTCATAGATCATCATTAGAAACTTGTAAACACTGGACGTCTAACAATGACTGACTCACGATTATAATGTAAAACAACAATCTTCATAACCTTATGATGAATAATCATAAAAATGTGCTCACTAGTGACTAGCTTCGTGAGGAAATGCTCGGAGTTCTAGTGAGGAGCCGTGACCCGTAGAGTCCAACCCTGTCGGGTATGGGCATTAACTACTGTAGACATCGGGTGAGTTTGCGCAAAACCTTAGACTGATCAAAAGTTAGATATTAAAACCACTGAATGACGGTTTAGTGTTCGCGTGCTAGACCGAAGGTCCTGTGTCCGATTCCAGTTAGCAGTCGTCATGGATGAGCACTGCCGACGAGTCCTACACTATGACGAAACAGCTGTCCAATACTTCTAGGTTTCTCACAATGGTCTATCAATCACTGATTCACGAATTCAATGTAAAATATTACTCATTTTTGAAACCATGAATCGATCAATGTTAGACCACCATTAGAAACCCAGAAGCACTGGATGGCCGTTTTGTCCTGGTATCAGACTCTTCAACTTAACAATCTTCACAACCCCATAGTGTAAAATATTACTGTTTACGGTTAAACTAATTCAAATACCAATAAATTCAATTAAAGAACTGTTAACAGACTAAAAAGACACAAAATGGAATATATGGCTAAATATTATCAAATAATAATCATAGATAATCTGCTTTTTTAAATGAAAATAAAAAATGTTGGTGCATATGATCATTGTTCAATGCTATTCTCCTCTTTGATTACTTTAATTTTTAAAAAGCAACATTTGCCTAATTTTTATTCAAAAAAAATATATCTGAAGAAGCGTATTTTAGAAGTGTACTAAACAAATATTATTATAAACAATTTATCATCGAATTTCCAAATTGATACATTTTGTTTTATTGCAGCAAATTGGTTTTATTAAAATGGTATTAGTGTCTAAAGATGAATTAAATCACAAATCAACTGAAAACTTGGAAGTAGTAATGAATAGCTATATAATCCTAGTATAGGACTCTGCGGCAGTGCTCTTCCATGTCTTCATCACAGAAGATCGAACCTAAAACATCGTCTCGCATAATCTCCAAACCTCTGAGTATGAACCTAATGGTACAGATGTCCGATTTCAGTCGATACTTTGATGGAGTTCAACCGTGCTAGTTGTAAGATAGTTACCCAAAAAAGACGGTGGATGAGGTTGCGCAATGCTGTGGATTGACCTGAATTAGACATTAATGCTATTACCTACCGATTCAGTGCTGTAGAGTTTAGGCTTTCGGGAGGAAGATCGAGAGTCCCGGGTTTGGTTTGCGTATATAAAACCATAGTGCATGCTTCTGGGGAGTCTCGTATTAGGATGAAACTGCCTTAAATGCTTTCAGCTTTTCAATGGTAGTCCAGAATCGGTCGACGCAAAAATCTCCTCAACTGAATTAACATTATCCTAAACATGTAATTTAACGATGTATTCATTCATTTTAAGTGTTACTTATGAGACTTCAAGTTCTTCATTCTAAAAAAATCCAGATTTCTCTTTTAATAACTATTCATTTTTCTTATTTATATCATATATTAGCAAGAACGAAGGTTCCGAGTTCGAGTCCGGCCAGGTTCCGGATTCATAGATGCGCAATGCTGATGGATTCCATACCAAGATTCTAATGGTAGTCTAACATTGATCGGTTCATGACTTTAAAATGTACTAGTGAGTTGACAAACTCTGCATTGGTAACTACTGAATGATCAATCAATGTGGATAGTATGTTTTAATGATAGTCACTTTACTCACTACTCAATGCTATACATAAACCCATATTGTTTCTGTTATGCTCGTCACTTGATATGCTTGAAACTATTATCGGTTCACCTTAGTCGATAAACGGGGACGAGACAATGAACCAGCGTCCAGGAAGGCTAATTTGATCTGTTGTCCGCACAACAGCTAACTAGAAGTCTTGATGTAGCGTAGAAAGTGTATTCTACAAACACCCAGCAGACACAGTGATGTCAAGCAAACAAATCGCGTTTGTTTACACATCATAGAAACGTCCTTGTGAGAGTCACAAAAATAGCACACGGGAATAACATATCAACCAATCACAGCCAAGGGAAATGTGATCTCAAGGTCAACTGATCGGCCCATGAATAAAATCCAAGATAAAGGCCTTTATCAAGTGAGTTCTGGGGATTTAAAGTTCCCAACAGTTTCACATCTTACATCGGTACAAATTGAAAGAAATTAACAAAAAGTGTAAAATGCAAAGAATACGAAATACCAGTGATGATAATAAAAATAATAATGACAATGATTAATGAAATACACAAAATACAACTTGACAAGTGCAAATTGAAAAAAAGATGGTGAAAATGGGAAAATGAAATTGTTTTTTTTTAAATGGATGAATTTGTATCACTGTGTTTTCTTCGTTTTCAAGCATTATGTTACAAATACAGGTAAACACGTCATTTTGATCTGCTTGAACTATTACGAGTTTACCTTGGTTGGAAAACGAGAGCGAGGATCGAGGATCCGGCGACACGACATACTACTCTAATCCGATTGTCCTAACTCCACCCCCATTGAGTAAAAGAAGAAGACCTGATATGAGGTAGAACCTGTATTCTACAAACATCCAGAAAGTAAGAGGTCCGAGTCCAGAAGAGAATCAGAATCCCGGACTACGGATCCGGTTTCGGGTCCGAGTCATAAAACGTTACAGATACTGCATATTTATACAGTTAGGTTGAATAGGAAACAACATTGAATTATATGACATTGACGACCAATAAGAAGTGACTAATAGAACTAGACTTACAAACTCTTCAATAGATCATACCCATCCACGATCGACAAGTCGCACACTGAACTTGTCAATTTCATCAATCAGTACTGAGTTGTCAGTTAATAATTTTATATTTTCTATTCCAGTGATGAATCTAGGATGTGCTAAGTCTACGATTGATTTTTACCGACACCTGATAAAATCCTAGGCACTCACTAACTAATCAAATATCAAAATGGTATTCAGTAGTTTTCAAGTTTTTAAACTGTCATTTAGTCAAATTCAATGCCTACCTAATGTAAACTGTAGTTTTTAAACTAAACAATCTCCATATATTTCCCACAGAAAGTAAAACAAAAAACCCCGCAAACTATTATTATTATTATTATTATTATTATCATTATTCATAAAAGCATTTGTCACGTAAAGTTTACACTTGAATCAGTGGTGTGTGTGTGTGCGTGTGTGTGCATGTCCTTATTCAATGACATGCTATTGTGTGTGTGTATGCTAAAAGTTTTCTTTTTAGAAAAAATTATAATAATAATAATAAACATGAAATACATTTCTTTATGAGAAAATGCATAAATTCGAAATGATGTCTATTTTCTTTGGGTTTTTTTTTTCAAATGAAAAATATAGAATTATGTATAAACAGTTCGTTAAAATGTCAATTACTTCTGATGTTTTGTTACGTTTTACATTTTCTCACAATTGCCTTTTTCTTCTCTTTCATATGTATAAGTCTTGGTCAACCGACAAGCCCGCCGCTGCTATTTAGGCAACACAAAGATTCTCATGAATGTCGTCAGTTCATGATCACGCCTGCCCCATACGGGAACGCACATGTTGTCCAGATTGTCCTGCTAATGAGTCAACTCGATCCCTCCAACCAGTACACTACCCGCAGTCCCCAATAGGCATTTACAGCAAGGTGGGTTCGCCCAGCTGGATCTGGAACCCTGCACAGGTTACTGAGCCACTCAGCAGCAGTTTCAACCATCTGGCTTCTAGCTGCCTTGCGCTGACACCATCGACTGAGCCCTCCAGACCCTGCATAAAGCCGAAGGTCGAGTTTGTCCCACAAGGTCAGCCAGAACGTACACCCTCCCATGGAGTAGATGTGATTAACTCAACCAAGCACAAGCACTCAGCCAAGCAGGGTTAATCCTACTACATAAGTGGGCAGACATCATTTGCGATCAAGTACCCTTTCAGCTTAGGATCCCATAACCCAACTGAAGATCCTTGTTTAAGGAGCCTCGACGCCAGTTTATACACTACACCGAGATGCAGAGTGTTCGGGACAACCGCATAGTCCAGGATCTCTACGGCTGCTTCCCCAAATAAATCGTCTAGGGCCGCCTTCAAGAAAGCTGGAAAGCTATATCCCTTTCAAGGTATATGCTGCCGCCAGAATGATAGAAGACTAGTACTCAAACCGTTAATTCAGTTTACCTACGCTAAATGGATGGTATTCAGACTTAACAGCGTTCAGTCCTAATACCTCAGAGTGGCTAACTCGTATCCACGGCCTCGCGACCATGAACATGTACCATTGTTCTGGATCATGCCTGACAAGGTATCCTAAGCGTTCGGAGCGAATTTAGCCGCAGCGATGTTACCACAGTCACGTTTCTAGCGGGACCACGAAGAGGTAGTCACTACCACGACGCACAAAAGGCTCCATTTATGCATGTCACCATATATTCCCGCACAAAAGTACATATATATCGATCGTTTCTGATCACCGATCGCGTCAATCGGTATGCACTGCATGAGCAGGCCACGTGTAATTAGATGACTAGGCATTTAGCTACTTTAAGCGACTCATAGTTAGTCCCAATGTTTTGTTACGTTTTACATTTTCTCATATATATATATATATACAATATAAAGGTCCTAATTTTGGATTTTATGCTCTCAAGCATGGGCTGATCAGTTGACCCTGAGTTCACATTTTCCACCAGGAATATCCTTGGCTGTGCTTGGTTGATATAGTCTTTTAGTGTTCTATTTTTGTGACTCTCCCAAAGACGTTTCTACAATGTCTAAATAAACGCTATTGTGTTCTTGAGATCATTGTATTTGCTGGGTGCTTGCAGAATACACTTTCTACGCCATATCAAGTTTTCTTGATAAAGTTAGCCGGGCTGGGGACAACGGATTACAATAACCTACTGTGTCACTGGTTCATTGTCTTGTTTTCGTTTATCGAACTCGTAATAGTTTCAAGCATATTAAGTGACGAGCATAACAAAATCTGTTATATAAGACATTATAAAATAAAGAAAAATCCATATTTAAAAAAATTGCTTTACGACTCTATTATCTACATCATCACTAACTGTGTATTATTTGAATGATAATGCCATCTAATTGACATTGACATCAATATACATAATGTGATGAAATGAACAAAGAATTATGTTTACTACTCACAATGAATTTAAGTAGCTTTTCCAGATTTAAAATATTAGGGATCTTTGACAATAGAATGATAGTCACAAAATACCATGAATTAATTGAAGAGTTGGATAAGTACTCAACTGTTGTAAACTTAAGCGTTCACCATGAGGTCAATTCATGCTCGGGTTGTAGGTATACATAGCTTAGAAGTCCCATTTTAACGACGAAATAGATATTCAGTGTTTTCTGGTTTTTACTGATAGCCTATCTAATGTTATTTTGTGATCCGAACAATCTACAATATGTATTTTTATTTGTTTACCGACCACTGAAATCATAATTTTGATTCGACATTGACATTTGAATTCTGTTTAAAAATTGTCAATAGGCGTTTAATATATATTTTAGTCCTTGAAAGTAATTTGGCTATTTTAAGAATAAAAACTCTGTTTTATTTAGTAAAAAGTCTCTTCACTATTGACCGAATTCATAACGCTCAATCGTTACCATTTCACAATGCTTTCCTTATGTTCATATAAATTCAAATGGATACATACCATTCTGTAAATAAATATTTCTATGTTTAGACAGAATTTTCTAGAATAATGAACGTTAATCTTTAAAAAAAATAAAAGATGAACGAGTCAAATAAATTAAAAATGAAGTGTTTAGATTTTTTTTTTGAAAAACATCCAAAATGTTGATGATATTCTCAGTAAAACAATTTCATTTTAACCTCTGTTCCAACTGATTACTGATGATGAGTCCCATACCAGGACAAAATGGCCATCGAGTGCTTCCAGGTTTCTAATGGTGGTCTAACATTGATCGATTCATGATTACAGATAAAACTTAACAATCTTCACAACAACCTCGCAATGATTACATTCGATTTTGACGAATAGTAGAAAACTTGACATCTTTTTATTGATTAATTAATAACAAATAAAAGTGGTGTGTGTGTGTGTGAAGATTTTCCATTAGCTGACTGCTCATCTCATTACGTACTATAAAATTTTTAAAGAATTGTCCCTATTTAGTAATGTTGAATAATACCTATCAGGGGACTACTCAAAGATACATGTTTCGTCTTGTTTAGGACTTGTCAGTTGAAGTACCTGGATTCAAATAACAACCTGTTATCCACTGTGCTACTAAATTCATACAACGCATCACAATTCAAGGTGGAAGGTACCGCATCTGCGAACTTCAACCTAGAGATGAATGTACACCCAACTGATGAGTCCCAAATGGAGAGAAGTGAGCAGTCTAGTCTCATTGTTACCTAATAACTAATATTGATGAAAACTTGTGACCGAATGCCTATAGCGAACCATTTCGATCAAAATATACATCTGTCACCAGATAACAATCAATTATAGTCCTGAATATTGACAACAGGCAAATCAAGACCATTGCAAGTAAACTGACTCTGTATGTATACAGAATATCGTCACAATTTAATTATTGTGATTGACGACAACGAGCAGTAGTCACCTGATTAAATCGTATTCAATAAATTTTATACTCTCCCGTATTTGTTAACTAACTGTAAAACTATTTTTTAAAAGATTAAAACAAGATTGAAATTTATCAAATGAATAAATAAATATTTGAGAGGTAAACGAAAGGGCTAAATTGATCATGTAGAAATATTCAGGTATCAGTCGACTGTCAGTCAGCTACCTCATCCACTCATCTGCCAAAATTACACAACCACCAACACACCCACACACAAACACACACACGCAGATCGATATTCACAAGTGAATTCGACGTCTGTTGTACATTGTCAATTTAAACATGTTCGCTTAAAATAACACATGTTTGTTTAAAACATGAAGAAACACACTAATAACTACATGATTTTCTTTGATAATTCAAAACTTTTTTGACAGCGGAGATTTTGAAAAGCAACAAATAATAGTCTCATTTTAATCGGATATTACTATGAATATTAATAATTGTCATAAGAATAAATGCATGTTTCTTTTTTGTGTCTAAATTGTACATGCCAATTGGAAACTATAAATCTATGCAAATTTTTTTTGTTTGCTTTAGAAAAACAAACAACCAAACAACTAAATTAAGGCATGGAAACTTTGATAAAAAATATTATTATTATTATTATTATTTTGGGGCAGAGTTTTGGAGGTTTATGTTTTTACACATTTGAAATCATGAATCGATCAATGTTAGGCCACCATTAGAGGAGACCTGGAAGTACTGGACTGCAGTTTCGTCCTGGTATGGGACTCATCGCTGGCAGTGCGCATCCACGACTCCTGCTCCTCGTACAGGATTCGAATCCGGGGCCTTCGGTATTGTGCGCGAACGCCTAACCACCGGACCACTGGGCCGGTATCCAGCGGTATTAATATCTAACTCTGACTGGTCTAGGCGTTCGCGCACAATGCTGAAGGTCCCGGGTTCGAATCCTGCGAGGAGCAGGAGTCGTGGATGTGCACTGCCAATGATGAGTCCCATACCAGGACGAAACGGCCGTCCAGTGCTTCTAGGTTTCTAATAGTGATCTAACAATGATTGACTGATGATTTCAAATTATTATTATTATTATTATTATTATTATTATTATTATTTGGAACAGTTGAATATCTGTGAAAGTTTGCAAAGAAAAATATTCTATATATATATATATATATATATATATATATATATACATAAATGTCTATATATTCAATCGTCTTTCCCACCATTCTATTCATTTAGAATAACACAAATTTCTCTGAAATATTTACCTACCGCTGAACGAAAGTAAATTTAATTTTTACTTATAGGAAGGACAATAAAATCATTCGTCTAATTTACAAGTCATTCATTCATCTCCCTCCACATACTAATATTTTTATATATGTACACCGATGTATACGCAAAAAGGATAAAATTTGAGTTATTTTTTTTTACAGTTGACATTTTTAATGTTCATTTAAGGAAAGAGAGAGAGAGCGAAAAAAACGGATAGCAAAAATCAAAAGATACCGAGACCAATGCACAACTATGTGCGCTCTCACGTAGGGGGGAAAGGCAGGGGA
>OX103972.1:47192302-47213779 GCA_944470395.2 Schistosoma turkestanicum | reverse complement strand
GCTGCAAAACTTCAGCACGTTTCGGCAGGATTGTTCACAATAGTTGCACATACACAGAAATTATTATACTTTCTAAGAATATTTGGCTTTTGTTTGACGTCAGTATCATCAACTTTTTCGTGCATGCGTTTGATACTTCATTCTTCAGCTTGGTGTCGCGAAAAATCAAGAGAAGTGAACCTCTGAATTATTCCAACCAACAATATCCGGTAAATTTGTTGTTCTTTTTCAATAGGAGGTTTGGATTCAAGGCGGCTAGTCGTAATGCCAGACAAGCGTGGTTTGTCCGTACAAAATGTAGAAGAACTGGTAAGATTGACGTTACTGTACCTGACGGGAACTTGTTCTAGGATGTATCTAAATTAACAGCTTTATCACCGGAGGTCATCAGTCGCCAAGCTACCATTAACATTGGTACTATAGGCCATGTCGTCCACGGGAAAACAACAGTTGTGCGTGCCATTTCCACAGTGCATACTATTAGGCATAAAAACGAATTGATTAGAAACATCACAATAAAGCTTGGATATGCTAATGCTAAAATATACAAGTGCAACAATGAAGCATGCATACGCCCTGCTTGTTACCGTTCATTCGGAAATGCAACAGATGATTCTCTTCCCTGTCCTAGACCTGGTTGCGATGGAACACTAACACTACTAAGGTAATTTGAATATTCATTTGCCTGTTGCAGGAACTGGTGACGTTGTTTAACAATGACTACATCCTTTTCAGAGATTAACACTGATTTTGTCCCTATATAAGCGAAATATATTGGTCATTTGGGTGTCAATCAATACGTTAGTTTTTGGGTGTTACTTGTTCTTAAGGTTCCCTCAGTCTAACATTTGGGTGATAAACGATCCACTAAATGCTTTTTTAGCCTCCTTTTCATTCTGCATTGACTTGTGTTATACCATTGTTCCAGCTTCTATCACCTGTCTTACTCCGAAATACCTTTCAATCACTTAGATTCCCATTTTTAATTAATGATGCTTTGATTACTCGAGAACTAGAGCTGTCTTACCTGTAAACAAACCAAGATTTTACCTGATATTTATGCCCGGTGTAAGAAGGGGACATATTACGACTGTCAACTGCTTGAATCATAGTCTTAAATTGAGTAGCCTTTATCGGTTATATGCACATCTACATCTATATTTTTTAATTTTCATTCTGCAATAATATCACAAAGGTGAGCATCTTCGTTTGTTAGTGACAGCTGTAAAGCCTTTTTTGAATTGCTCAGTACTCGGTTATGCTACTTATTCACTGTCTAAAGATTTTAAAGGCATTATAAACAGTTTAGTGTAAATAGTCTTTATCATTATGATGATCTTAATAATTACTTTATATTCTTGCTCTCCATTTATCTTCGTTGGTTTCATTTTCTGCTGACTTAGAGGTCACTACCTAGTGTCATCTCATCGAATTCCAACTAGGCCGTAAGCTAATTTAGTTTGAGCATAAGACGGTTTCAAATTACTGGTTTATTCTCGATTCAAAAAATTTCTGTAACCAAATTTGGAGAGTTCTTCTCGGACTAAGTAGGAGTTTCTTTCACAAAAGTTGGACCTACCACATCGGAATCAGCACAGCTTCAACTTTACGGAGGTCGATCTTTCTGTTATTAAGCAAACAAACGAAAATATTCTTGAGTGGATGTGTTGCTTCTAAAACAAGTTTACTGATATATTAATTCTCGTCATATTGTGCAGACAATTTGTCCTAAATCCCATGATTCAAAATTTCCTGTATTGGAGTTTCAGTCTCATTTAGATGGTCTCAGTGCGCACTAAAGGTTGACTTATTGGACAAACAATCTGATCACCGTCTTCATTTTCGCGTGGACACTGTTGGTACGATGCGCAAAAATTAGGCCTAATAATCTGATTTCAACTGATTGGGAAATGTTTAGCCTACTAGTCAAATTCCTTTCGCATATGGGAATGTATCTTATATAATATCTGTTTTGTATTCATATTATGTACATGAGCATATCATTTTATTACATGAGAAGCCACTCATCTAACTAGGGGTCTCGTCTTTGATTTCTAATCCTTCAGGAGCCCAAGTCAATAATACGGTCTTGTAAGTAGCCATCATTTGGCTACGTTATATCGGTGCGTACATCTATCGATTAACGTTTTGTTCATTGATTTTAAAAGTCGAAAATGAAATCGCGAAAACCTCGATAACAAGAGTGTATGAGGTTTTATATTTTATAACTTCAATGTTTTTTTAACTAGGCATGTTTCGTTTGTGGATTGTCCAGGTCATGATATTTTAATGGCAACTATGTTAAACGGTGCTGCTGTTATGGATGCAGCATTATTGTTAATAGCCAGCAATGAGACATGCCCACAGCCCCAAACAAGTGAGCACCTCGCTGCTGTAGAGATCATGCAGTTAAAATACATAATTATTCTTCAAAATAAGATTGACTTAATCAAGGAAAGTCAAGCTCGTGAACAATATTCTCAGGTAAGTCTTGACAAATCAGGTAATAATCCATCATTTTGTATTATCTAGAACTATAATTTTCGCAATAACTTCTGTATGTCATAGGATTTTTATTCTGTAAATTAGCTTGTAAATTGCAACATATGTCAACATTTTGATCTCAGAAGTTGGATAATTGAATAATGTTCACATAACCTGATTGTTGGAAACAGCACCCCAATAAATGCTGGTTCATTCGTATCATTGAAGTTGATAATGGTTTGCGTTTCACTACTTACGGTACACTTTTGGATTATAATGAGTTCTAAAACGTGATGTATTTCCCATGGAGTACTTTTCAGCCAACTACAAGTTCTGAGTAAAACAGACAAATTACTGTTAATAACTAAAAAGTCCTCAAATGAAAGACTTTTAAAGTCGTAGTCGTGGATTCTTACTAGACGGTGTTTATGGTCCAAGCCGTACTGGTTAACTCAACTGAAAAGATGTACCTGTGTAATGATCACATTTATATTCTTTTTTAGATTTTACGTTTTATCCAGGGTACTGTTGCTCAAGGAGCTCCAGTTGTACCCATCTCAGCACAATTGAAGTATAATATTGATGTTGTTTGTGATTACATTGTGAATCACATTCCGGTTCCAGTACGGGATTTCACATCAGCACCTCGTTTGATTGGTGAGTTGTCTGTTTTGTGCATAACAAACAAGTTTAAGTACACATTGAATCAATAGTTATAATCGACTATATGATTTCTGATTTCTTTACTTGCAGTAAATCATTCGATGTAAACAAACCTGGTTGTGAAGTGGATGATTTACAGGGTGGAGTAGCCGGAGGGAGCATTTTGCGAGGTGTTCTTAAGGTAGTTTATTATGATATGTTTTTTATCCTAATCAATTATTTCTTATTCTGGCTCTCTGATTCGCCAGATCTATTCCACCAATTTTAGTACCTCTGTATAGTTCCTATTTCTGATCATTAATTTTAATTATCAACAGGTTGGGCAGAAAATAGAAATCAGACCAGGTCTCGTCTCCAAAGATTCTGAGACTGGAGGTGTTACATGTAGACCCATTATTTCGTGTATCGTGTCACTTTTCGCAGAGCAGAATGATCTTGCTTACGCTGTTCCAGGAGGTTTAATTGGAGTTGGAACAAAAATCGATCCACAGTTGTGTCGCGCTGATCGTTTGGTCGGTCACGTTTTAGGAGAGGTTGGTACCTTACCTGACATATATGTGGAATTAGAAATATCATTCTTTCTTCTTAAAAAAAAAAAGGTGTTCGTACAGAAGGCGACCAAAAAGGAGCTAAGGCAAGTGGTCTATCATTGTATGTTGCTCAAATGTTTTGCAATATTTGATAATGAAATGACTAAAAGTTTTACAACTTGAAAATAATTTACTGGTTATCTGATATTTAATGAACTGCTTAAAATATCTCTAAACTGTTTTATCTTAGTTTGGGAATCCTCACCACCACAAACTGGGCTCCGTATTGGATTGGGTTCGTGACCTTTGATTTCATATATAGTAGAACCTTTTGATACAACACGATCGTAGATTCATCATACAAGCAGATTTGTACTCTAGAGGTAGAAATATTAACAGTCATATAATCCATCCATAAACAGACAGGGCTAGATTTTGTTAGGCTAAGAAAATACATTGCGTTAGCGCTGGAACTGCCCTTATATCTAAAAAATCTTTCAAAGATAATGGTGGTCGAAAACGAAAGTTGTTTGAATGACCTGTGTCTTATATCACATAAAAGTAATACTGATTTACTCGTGGTTAAAGTCTTTGTAACAAATCTTCCACGCCACACCACCTCAGAGGTTTAGCAGTCAGTCACTTACAAACAAAAAACTTCGTGAGTACGTACATAAGTTCGTGTTGCCATACCACATTAGCACTGAGGCTCAGTTTTTAGTTTAAATCCTATAGTGGTAAAAGTAGTAGAAATATTAGCGTTAACGGAGATTAGGGTTCGAAGATATTGTTCAAAATATATAATTCAGTGAGACAACTTTAGAAAGAGAATGATACGGATGATGAGGCTTTATCTTTTTCTTTTTAAGTTTATTCCACTAGATTCTACTTCTTCAATAATATCATCGAACCCTAATCTCTCCAATTACTGTTAATACCTGTACTACTTCTACTACTATGGATATTGAATTGCAATTACATCTCTGTGCTATTGTGGTATGGCAACTTGAACTGATGTACCTACATACGTACGTATGATTGATTGAGAGGTGATGAGAAAATCAGTAAATTAAAATTTCATAGAACACAGAGTAAATGCACATGAGCCATTGCAAACGATTTTGAGTCATGTATCCTGCGATTCTGAATTCTTCAATCTTTGTAGCTTACTAATTTATATTTTCTGTAACCATATCTTCGCTACCTAGTCTTTTCTGTTTTCACTAACTTTTGCTACCTCTATTATAAAATTCGCCCTGACAAATTCATCTCGCTGCGCCATTGTGGTATTTCAGCTTGAATCGACGTACACTCAAGCACCAGGTTCTACGTTGCGTTTGACTAACTGATGTATGCAACTGCATCAATTATGCCTCCAATCTGATTGTATATCAGTACTGTAACATTCCTATACAGCGCACTTTTCTCCATCACTTATCACCCTGAAACCTACGCTTATCGTGATAACGAATTGTTATGTCTGCATTTGATTTTAATTGTTCCGAATTTCGATAATAATGGTAATCCTATAAAACTCGTTTGGTAACATAAAACTTCTGAAAACGGATAATACATAGTTTCTTATTTTATTCTGTATTTGACAGGTTCAAAAACTTTCTAAAAATGAAGTTTTGATGGTGAATATCGGGTCTCTTTCTAGTGGTGGATGTGTTATAGCTGTTAAAGGCGATCTCGCTAAAATACGACTTAATAGCCCTGTGTGTACTCAGGTTGATGAAAAAATCGCACTGAGCAGGCGTGTTGAAAGACATTGGCGGTAAGTAGATCATTTTTTTTTAATCTCACGTTTAATTAGTTTTACTGATATAGATCATCACCCCTATTTATCAATTTATTTTTCCTTGTAGATTGATAGGATGGGGAGAAATTCGACGTGGTGTCACAATTCAACCTGTTCAGTGAATGATAGTATGAATGTGAAGATTTGTACTTGTGTGTGCTGATTGATATCCTTGGTTGTTTGTGTAACTTAAATCTTTGTCAAAACAAATGTTTTGTATCTTGGACTTAACTGTTATTTTTTCCTAGAAATTACGATTACCTATTTACAGCTATTTGTTATGGCAAATAAGAAATTTATCGATAGCAATTATCGTTACCTTAATATCATTCATTGATCTGTCAGCTCTATTCATAACCGCTGTGGGTTCTAGGGAGATGGTTGAGTCCCTGATGCCATCAACCTAACTGCTTGTGCTCTAATGATTCCGATAAATCGTAGTTTACGCAGTTCTTCGAAATAAACCCATGAACAACCATCAATTATTTTATGATTTCACAAGTTATCATTATAATTTTCTAGGCTCTACGCATATCATAACAATGAGTCAAAATAACTATCTTCAGTTTCATATAGTTTCCGTCATGTTTTCAGTATCTGCGGTCCTACAAAAGTCTCATAGCCCTGTTTTTAGGAATATTAAAAGTTTCAGTGTTGGAAATATTTGCAGTTTATTGTAAATGTTGTCTATAACAGATTGTCATTGTGATATTTATTCGGATAAGCCGTAGTTGCTACCTTGACTTAGTGGTCGGATTTGGCTATCGTGAGGACCCAGTTAGCTATATTGGTTGGAACAAACGTTCCTGGAGATTCTACCATAACAGGTAGGTCTATTGGAAAACGGTAAGACTAAAAGCAACAATTCAAGGTCTGAGGGCGAAGTCGTACTGTTGACTTTAGAGATAAGTGACAGTAGTAAGGTGTTTGCCTGGGCCAACCAACATCCGCAGCGATGCTGCCTTCTCACAAGGTAGCAAGGGGTTACAAATGGTCGACCCTCAATATGTCACACCTCACGGATTTCCATCTACGACGGTAAACCCATTTGAATAGTGGAGCTAACACTACAATCTTATGAAAATACCGTGCGTGACTGACCTCACTCAGTTGTCCCTTGTGCTCTGTGTCACGCCCTCAGGTCTCTAAGACCAACACTAATCTACGTTCCTTTTCAGGTTCCTCAAGAAAACAACCGTCAACTAGTTGTGGGCAGCCGAATAAGTGACCATTCATCCTCAACCCGTAACAACACACGAGACCGAATCGGTCACAATGAAATCCTTCCTACAACCCTGTTATAATGCTGCTATGTAGCTATTCGAAATCCTACCGATTGACCATATTCAGATATTCCGGTATGACCCCGAATACTGTTCCCAAACCTCCAATATATCAGGACACAACACAGTTAGATGAAGTTGTTTATGGGGTCGAGTACAGAAGGAATAAAGGAAGGAATAATAAGCTTGACAGATAATGCATATTTATACAGTTAGGCCGATTAGGAAACAACATTGAAGTCTGTGACATTGATAGTTAGGACGACCAGTGGGAAACAACATTGAATTATGTGACATTGAGAGGACGACCATAATATTGACCAGTAGGAGTTGACCAATAGAATGAGGCTTCCAAAAATAATTCTCCTACGATATTTGATGAATATCCTAACAACCACCTCTGGAAGAAGTTAATGTCGACGCAGCCAAGGATTTATCTGAATTTTCTTTAGTTGTCTACGTTTTGTTGCTACGATCGCCTTTTCGACGGTCAGCAATCCTGAACCTGGAGGATGTACTGCCTTTGTTAAGGGTGACTCAGTTGGAGTTATTGGCGGGAGTTGATAAGTATCCAACAGTAAGTTCAGTGAGAGGCGTTACGTAAAATTCACCTTTTTTCTTAGTTTCCTTTGTCCTTAGTGATTATGATGCATGGTCCAGATATCTCGGTTCACCCTGACATCATACATTACGTTTCCCATATCCTTGGTGACTTCACCCTCTATCCATCTATCATATCCTTGTCTGTAGTGCCGCCACATACACTTTCGCACCCAATTTGATGAGGAATTCGAGTAGTCTGCATCCCATGTCTTTGCCGGGCCAATCAATTGGGTGTCAAAGCACTATGAAATGTTTGTAGCTTTCGTCCCATAAGCATCTCAGCAGGGAATTTGAAGTTTGGTTGTAAGTCATATGGTGGTCGTCCGGGTACACAATTAGGAATTTTTCTATGATATCGTATGTGGTCGCTTCCGCTCGTGTCTTTAAACATTGCCTCGTCTAAATGTGTCCACCGGATCCCTTTTTCAGCTTGTCCATTAGACTTTCGGGTGATATGGCGGAAAACGGACATGTTTGGTTGAGTTTTGCAGGCCAAAACTCTTGGAATTGACTGGATGTAAGCTGCGAAACCATCGTCTGTTACTATTGTTTCTGCAAGACCCATGCCGACTGAAGATCAGATTAAGGAGTTGGATGTTTCGAGTTGTAGAGGGTGGCGAAATCGGCAATATCTCCGGCCATCTGGAGGGAGAGTCAGCACAGTACCATCTAGGGGTCCGGCGGAGTCAATGTGCACTCGCGCTCAGGGTTTTTCTTACTTTGGCTAGAGTTCTCAAGGTAACTTGGGAGGATTTTTCTCAGCTGTTTGACATTGTGAATATCCTCTGATGAAGTCGAAAATCTGCCGTATCCATGTTCGGCCAATATATGCATAGCTCCGAGGCGATGGATTTCATACGATTTAATCCCTAGGTGTCTCAGAGTGGTAATTGGTGTAGAACCTTGGAATGTATGGTTGTTAGAATTACTACGCGAACACCAGACAATCATTAACAACACGGCACTGCGACGATTCGCTAGACTGTTTCTCATATCACTTAACTGGCCATTGGCTCTGAACAGTAGGTGATCGCTTTTTGGATACACGGTCGTACTCTTATAGCTTTTCTGAACATCTTCAGCGGTAAACAGCCATCTGCCTTGGATGGCATTCGCTAATATGGTAGCACTGGGATCCTCTTCTGCTTAATATCTGTGGCTATGACTGTGTACTCATCAGTGGTGGAGTGGTTACTGATAAGTCTGGGACAGTGCATCAGCTTGACCGAAATCTTCGGAACGTCGGTGAGAAGACATCAGTGGAACCCGGCATTTGTTGAATTGCATGAGTATTTTGAGGATCAGGATGACGTCCGGAATGCAACGAAAGATAAACCCCAGTTATTTAAACGGAACGTAAGAGAATGTTCATGTTCTATGGACCGAAGGCTGAAAACCATTATTCTGGAGGCGTTGCAGAACTGTGTGTTCTGGTATGCAATTCAGCGATTGAGCCGGCAATGAGGACATCTTCAAGGTAAGTAGCAACGCCAGGAACATCTGCCAGAATAGTATCCATAATCCGTTGGAAGATCTCTGGAGCAGTTTTTATAACAAAGGGCAACCGGGTATACTGAACAAGTCCCTCGGTAAGTGTTATTTGTCAACAACTATCTCGACTCGAGAGCGACAGAAATTTGAAATTAATCATCCGCTAGATCAAGCCTTAGCCAAAGTAAGTTCCATCATTTAAAATAGTAAATAAGTCATCTGGGATCGCTAGCGTATTAATGATGCTGTTGTAGTGCCGCGGTTGAGTCCTGTGGAGAAGTCTGCACAGATGCTGTATGGGACCATTGGGTGTTTTTTTACAACTGCAACTGGTGCAGCCCATGATGAATAAGAGACAGGCACAAGAACACCCTCAGTTTCCAAACGTTGCAGTTTCAGCGTCAACCAGAGGTAGAGATGCGTATGGGACTGGGCATTTTAGACGAAAAAACTGGCGTAGCTTCTGGTTACAGTCTCAAAATAGCTTCCGCTGTGGAACAAAATCCGAAACCAGGCTGAAAGAGTTCAGTGCAATCTTTTCTTGAAGATCTGCAGCATTCTGCTGTGTAGTGGCAGGAGTTTTTACTTGATTGCAGATAGTGCTGATGGAAAGATCGGCAAGACCAAGTTTCTTCGAACCAATCTAACCTCAGCAAGGTGTTGAGAAGATGAACCTTTGGTTTAATGCAAGCCACAGTTCCATCCTTGAAGGTGATGTTACCTTCTTGAACGAAACAGTCAATCGGAGTTTTATAATGAACTGCTTCCCTGGAGTATGACCCTGCATCAGCGCACTTGAAAACCTGTCTGTGACCACGATGTTTTGTATGGGCCGTGGTTGACCACAGGTTCGCACCAACTCCTTTTCCGACCAGAATTGATATCTGATTGCCCAGTATCCATACTGTCAATCCCGAACCGGCTGACCTATTTGATTGACGTATGGTCAGAAATTTGCGTCGAGTAGAGGCGTCGGTTCTGTGGAAAACCGCTACTAAACTCTGTAGACTGCGGCAAACGGCTTTCTGAGAACACGACGCACGCGTCTGTGAATTTCGCCGGCCAGTGAATGTGGTTGATTGGTAAAAACCTCACTGTTGATAACCCAACTTTCTCGTCAGCGATATGCCACACATTGCTGCTTGAATGGACAAAATTTCCATGATGTCAGGCTCCACAGTACCAACATGGTGAAGGGGTCTTCCTTACGAGCCGATTTGAATGATTAGAAAACAGAACTGGCGTTCGAAGGACCAAATGTTTTTCGACCCTGGAAGATTTGTTCTGTTGCTGAACAAAGTGAACTTCGGAACCACCCTGGTCCCCAGAATGTACCAAAACGATGTCACGCTGCAAGTTGATAATACGTTGGTACTTCATCTGTGATCGCATTAAGTATCAGTGTTGGGTATTGTTCAAGGCGATTAGGCAACCGAGTTCTCCGACATCAGAACTCGGTTGCCTAATCGCCTTGAACAATACCCAACACTGATACTTAATGCGATCACAGATGAGTACCAACGTATTATCAACTTGCAGCGTGACATCGTTTTGGTACATTCTGGGGACCAGGGTGGTTCCGAAGTTCACTTTGGTCAGCAACAGAACAAATCTTCCAGGTCGAAAAACTTTGGTCCTTCGAACGCCAGTTCTGTTTCTAATCATTCCAAATCGGCTCGTAAGAAGACCCCTTCACCATGTTGGTACTGTGGAGCCTGACAATCATGGAAATTTTGTCCATTCAAGCAGCATGTGTGCTATCGCTGACAGAAAGTTGGTTACAACGGAGGTTTTTACCAATCAACCACATTCACTGGCCGGCGAAATTCACAGACGCGGCGTCGTGTTCTCAGAAAGCCGTTTGCCGCATCTACGAGTTTAGTAGCGGTTTTCCACACCGACGCCTCTACTCGACGCAAATTTCTGACCATCTCAATCAATAGTCAGCCGGTTCGGTTGCAGTTGGATACTGCATCAGATATCATTCTGTCGGAAAAGAGTTGGCGAACCTTGGGTCAACCACCCATCAAACCATCGTCACAGACAGTTTTCAGTGCCTGTGCGGGTCATCTCCGCTTTCATTATAAACTCGATTGCTGTTTCGTTCAGAAGTACAACCTTCAATGGAACGTGCTGCATAACCAAGTCTCTTCTCAACCTTCTGAGGTTAGATTGGTTCGAAGAACTTGGTCTTGCCGATCTTTCCATCAGCACTATCTGCAATCAAGTAAAAACTCCTGCCACTACACAGCAGAATGCTGCAGATCTTCAAAAAAGATTCACTGAACTCTTTCAGCCTGGTTTCGGATTTTGTTCCACAGCGGAAGCTATTTTGAGACTGTAACCATAAGCTACGCCAGTTTTTCGTCTAAAATGCCCAGTCCCATACGCATCTCTACCTCTGGTTGACGCTGAACTGCAACGTTTGGAAACTGAGGGTGTTCTTGTGCCTGTCTCTTATTCATCATGGGCTGCACCAGTTGTAGTTGTAAAAACACCCAATGGTCCCATACGCATCTGTGCAGACTTCTCCACAGGACTCAACGCGGCACTACAACAGCATCATTATACGCTAGCGATCCCAGATGACTTATTTACTATTTTAAATGATGGAACTTACTTTGCTAAGCTTGATCTAGCGGATGATTAATTTCAAATTTCTGTCGCTCTCGAGTCGAGATAGTTGTTGACAAATAACACTTACCGAGGACTTTTTCAGTATACCCGGTTGCCCTTTGTTATGAAAACTGCTCCAGAGATCTTCCAACGGATTATGGATACTATTCTGGCAGATGTTCCTGGCGTTGCTACTTACCTTGAAGATGTCCTCATTGCCGGCTCAATCGCTGAATTGCATACCAGAACACAGTTCTGCAACGCCTCCAGAATAATGGTTTTCGCCTTCGTCCAAAGAAATGAAAATTCTTCTTACGTTCCGTTAAATAACTGGGGTTTATCTTCGTTGCTTCCGGACGTCATCCTGATCCTCAAAATACTCATGCAATTCAACAAATGCCGGGTTCCACTGATGTCTTCTCACTGCGATCATTTTCGGGGATGGCTAGCTAGTAGCTACTACCGACGTTCCGAAGATTTCGGTCAAGCTGATGCACTGTCCAGACTTATCAGTAACCACTCCACCACTGATGAGGACACAGTCATAGCCACAATATTAGCAGAAGAGGATCCCAGTGCTACACTATTAGCGAATGCCATCCAAGCAATGGCTGTTACCGCTGAAGATGTTCAGAAAGCTATAAGAGACGACCGTGTATCCCAAAAGCGATCACCTATTGTTCAGAGCCAATGGCCAGTTAAGTGATATGAAACATCTAGCGAATCGTCGCAGTGCCGTGTTGTTAACGATTGTCTGATGTTCGCGTAGTAATTCTAACAACCATACATTCCAAGGTTCTACACCAATTCCACTCTGGACACCCAGGGATAAATCGTATGAAATCCATCGCTCGGAGCTATGCATATATTGGCCGAACATGGATAGGCAGATTTTCGACTTCATCAGAGGATGTTCACAATGTCAAACAGCTGAGAAAAATCCTCCCAAGTTACCTTGAGAACTCTAGCCAAAGTAAGAAAAACCCTGAGCGCGAGTGCACATTGACTCCGCCGGACCCCTAGATGGTACTGGCTGACTCTCCCTCCAGATGGCCGGAGATATTGCCGATTTCGCCACCCTCTACAACTCGAAACATCCAACTCCTTAATCTGATCTTCAGTCGGCATGGTCTTGCAGAAACAATAGTAACAGACGATGGTTCGCAGCTTACATCCAGTCAATTCCAAGAGTTTTGCCTGCAAAACTCAACCAAACATGTCCGTTTTCCGCCATATCACCCGAAATCTAATGGACAAGCTGAAAAGTCCGTGGACACATTTAGACGAGCAATGTTTAAAGCACGAGCGGAAGCGACCACATACGATATCATAGAAAAATTCCTAATTGTGTACCCGGACGACCCCACATGACTTACTACCAAACTTCAAATCCCCTGCTGAGATGCTTATGGGACGAAAGCTACAAACATTTCATAGTGCTTTGACACCCAATTGATTGGCCCGGCAAAGACATGGGATGCAGACTACTCGAATTCCTCATGAAATTGGTGCGAAAGTGCATGTGTGGCACTACAGACAAGGATATGATAGATGGATAGAGGGTGAAGTCACCAAGGAATATGGGAACGTAATGTATGATGTCAGGGTGAACCGAGATATCTGGACCATGCATCATAATCAACTAAGGACAAAGGAAACTAAGAAAAAAGGTGAATTTACGTAACGCCTCTCACTGAACTTACTGTTGGATACTTATCAACTCCCGCCAATAACTCCAACTGAGTCACCTACAAAGCAGTACATCCTCCAGGTTCAGGATTGCTACCTCAAAGGCGATCGTAGCACAAACGTAGACAACTAAAGAAAATTCAGATAAATCCTTGGCTGCGTCGACATTAACTTCTTCCAGAGGTGGTTGTTAGGATATTCATCAAATATCGTAGGAGAATTATTTTTGGAAGCCTCATTCTATTGGTCAACTCCTACTGGTCAATATTATGGTCGTCCTGTCAATGTCACATAATTCAATGTTGCTTCCCACTGGTCGTCCTAACTATCAATGTCACAGACTTTAATGTTGTTTCCTACTCGACCTAACTGTATAAATATGCATTATCTTGTAAAGCTTATTATTCATTCCTTCTGTACTCGACCCCATAAGCAACTTCATCTAACGGTGTTGTGTCCTGATATAATGGAGATTTGGGAACAATAATTGGGGTCGTACTGGAATATCTTAATTTGGTCAATCGGTAGGATTTCGAATAGCTACGTAGCAGCATTATAACAGGGTTGTAGGAAGGATTTCATTGTGACCGATTCGGTCTCGTGTGTTGTTACGGGTTGAGGATGAATGTCACTTTTCGGCTGCCCACACTGTTGACGGTTGTTTCTTGAGGAACCTGAAAAGGAACGTAGATTAGTGTTGGTCTTAGAGACCTGAGGGCGTGACACAGAGCACAAGGGACAACTGAGTGAGGTCAGTCACGCACGGTATTTTCATAAGATTGTAGTGTTAGCTCCACTATTCAGATGGGTTTACCGTCGTAGATGGAAATCCGTAAGGTGTGACATCTTGAGGGTCGACCATTTGTAACCCCTTGCTACCTTGTGAGAAGGCAGCATCGCTGCCTGGTTGGCCCAGGCAAACACCTTACTACTGTCACTTATCTCTAAAGTCAACAGTACGACTTCGCCCTCAGACCTTGAATTGTTGCTTTTAGTCTTACCGTTTTCCAATAGACCTACCTGTTATGGTAGAATCTACAGGAACATTTGTTCCAACCAATATAGCTAACTGGGTCCTCACGATAGCCAAATCCGACCACTAAGTCAAGGTAGCAACTACGGCTTATCCGAATAAATATCACAATGACAATCTGTTATAGACAACATTTACAATAAACTGCAAATATTTCCAACACTGAAACTTTTAATATTCCTAAAAACAGGGCTATGAGACTTTTGTAGGACCGCAGATACTGAAAACATGACGGAAACTATATGAAACTGAAGATAGTTATTTTGACTCATTGTTATGATATGCGTAGAGCCTAGAAAGTTATAATGATAACTTGTGAAATCATAAAATAATTGATGGTTGTTCATGGGTTTATTTCGAAGAACTGCGTAAACTACGATTTATTGGAATCATTAGAGCACAAGCAGTTAGGTTGATGGCATCAGGGACTCAACCATCTCCCTAGAACCCACAGCGGTTATGAATAGAGCTGACAGATCAATGAATGATATTAAGGTAACGATAATTGCTATCGATAAATTTCTTATTTGCCATAACAAATAGCTGTAAATAGGTAATCGTAATTTCTAGGAAAAAATAACAGTTAAGTCCAAGATACAAAACATTTGTTTTGACAAAGATTTAAGTTACACAAACAACCAAGGATATCAATCAGCACACACAAGTACAAATCTTCACATTCATACTATCATTCACTGAACAGGTTGAATTGTGACACCACGTCGAATTTCTCCCCATCCTATCAATCTACAAGGAAAAATAAATTGATAAATAGGGTGATATGTATATCAGTAAAACTAATTAAACGTGAGATTAAAAAAATGATCTACTTACCGCCAATGTCTTTCAACACGCCTGCTCAGTGCGATTTTTTCATCAACCTGAGTACACACAGGGCTATTAAGTCGTATTTTAGCGAGATCGCCTTTAACAGCTATAACACATCCACCACTAGAAAGAGACCCGATATTCACCATCAAAACTTCATTTTTAGAAAGTTTTTGAACCTGTCAAATACAGAATAAAATAAGAAACTATGTATTATCCGTTTTCAGCAGCATTCAAAGTTTTGTTACCAAACGAGTTTTATAGGATTACCATTATTATCGAAATTCGGAACAAATTAAAATCAAATGCAGACATAACAATTCGTTATCACGATAAGCGTAGGTTTCAGGGTGATAAGTGATGGAGAAAAGTGCGCTGTATAGGAATGTTACAGTACTGATATACAATCAGATTGGAGGCATAATTGATGCAGTTGCATACATCAGTTAGTCAAACGCAACGTAGAACCTGGTGCCTGAGTGTACGTCGATTCAAGCTGAAATACCACAATGGCGCAGCGAGATGAATTTGTCAGGGCGAATTTTATAATAGAGGTAGCAAAAGTTAGTGAAAACAGAAAAGACTAGGTAGCGAAGATATGGTTACAGAAAATATAAATTAGTAAGCTACAAAGATTGAAGAATTCAGAATCGCAGGATACATGACTCAAAATCGTTTGCAATGGCTCATGTGCATTTACTCTGTGTTCTATGAAATTTTAATTTTCTGAATCCCTCATCACCTCTCAATCAATCATACGTACGTATGTACGTACATCAGTTCAAGTTGCCATACCACAATAGCACAGAGATGTAATTGCAATTCAAATCCCATAGTAGTAGAAGTAGTACAGGTATTAACAGTAATTGGAGAGATTAGGGTTCGATGATATTATTGAAGAAGTAGAATCTAGTGGAATAAACTTAAAAAGAAAAAGATAAAGCCTCATCATCCGTATCATTCTCTTTCTAAAGTTGTCTCACTGAATTATATATTTCGAACAATATCTTCGAACCCTAATCTCCGTTAACGCTAATATTTCTACTACTTTTACCACTATAGGATTTAAACTAAAAACTGAGCCTCAGTGCTAATGTGGTATGGCAACACGAACTTATGTACGTACTCACGAAGTTTTTTGTTGTAAGTGACTGACTGCTAAACCTCTGAGGTGGTGTGGCGTGGAAGATTTGTTACAAAGACTTTAACCACGAGTAAATCAGTATTACTTCAATGTGATATAAGACACAGGTCATTCAAACAACTTTCGTTTTCGACCACCATTATCTTTGAAAGATTTTTTAGATATAAGGGCAGTTCCAGCGCTAACGCAATGTATAATCTTAGCCTAACAAAATCTAGCCCTGTCGGTTTATGGATGGATTATATGACTGTTAATATTTCTACCTCTAGAGTACAAATCTGCTTGTATGATGAATCTACGATCGTGTTGTATCAAAAGGTTCTACTATATATGAAATCAAAGGTCACGAACCCAATCCAATACGGAGCCCAGTTTGTGGTGGTGAGGATTCCCAAACTAAGATAAAACAGTTTAGAGATATTTTAAGCAGTTCATTAAATATCAGCTAACGATTAAATTATTTTCAAGTTGTAAAACTTTTAGTCATTTCATTATCAAATATTGCAAAACATTTGAGCAACATACAATGATAGACCACTTGCCTTAGCTCCTTTTTGGTCGCCTTCTGTACGAACACCCAACAGGCGCCGAAGAAGAAAGAATGATATTTCTAATTCCACATATATGTCAGGTAAAGTACCAACCTCTCCTAAAACGTGACCGACCAAACGATCAGCGCGACACAACTGTGGATCGATTTTTGTTCCAACTCCAATTAAACCTCCTGGAACAGCGTAAGCAAGATCATTCTGCTCTGCGAAAAGTGACACGATACACGAAATAATGGGTCTACATGTAACACCTCCAGTCTCAGAATCTTTGGAGACGAGACCTGGTCTGATTTCTATTTTCTGCCCAACCTGTTGATAATTAAAATTAATGAACAGAAATTAGGAACTATACAGAGGTACTAAAATTGGTGGAATAGATCTGGCGAATCAGAGAGCCAGAATAAGAAATAATTGATTAGGATAAAAAAACATATCATAATAAACTACCTTAAGAACACCTCGCAAAATGCTCCCTCCGGCTACTCCACCCTGTAAATCATCCACTTCACAACCAGGTTTGTTTACATCGAATGATCGGATTACTGCAAGTAAAGAAATCAGAAATCATATAGTCGATTATAACTATTGATTCAATGTGTACTTAAACTTGTTTGTTATGCACAAAACAGACAACTCACCAATCAAACGAGGTGCTGATGTGAAATCCCGTACTGGAACCGGAATGTGATTCACAATGTAATCACAAACAACATCAATATTATACTTCAATTGTGCTGAGATGGGTACAACTGGAGCTCCTTGAGCAACAGTACCCTGGATAAAACGTAAAATCTAAAAAAGAATATAAATGTGATCATTACACAGGTACATCTTTTCAGTTGAGTTAACCAGTACGGCTTGGACCATAAACACCGTCTAGTAAGAATCCACGACTACGACTTTAAAAGTCTTTCATTTGAGGACTTTTTAGTTATTAACAGTAATTTGTCTGTTTTACTCAGAACTTGTAGTTGGCTGAAAAGTACTCCATGGGAAATACATCACGTTTTAGAACTCATTATAATCCAAAAGTGTACCGTAAGTAGTGAAACGCAAACCATTATCAACTTCAATGATACGAATGAACCAGCATTTATTGGGGTGCTGTTTCCAACAATCAGGTTATGTGAACATTATTCAATTATCCAACTTCTGAGATCAAAATGTTGACATATGTTGCAATTTACAAGCTAATTTACAGAATAAAAATCCTATGACATACAGAAGTTATTGCGAAAATTATAGTTCTAGATAATACAAAATGATGGATTATTACCTGATTTGTCAAGACTTACCTGAGAATATTGTTCACGAGCTTGACTTTCCTTGATTAAGTCAATCTTATTTTGAAGAATAATTATGTATTTTAACTGCATGATCTCTACAGCAGCGAGGTGCTCACTTGTTTGGGGCTGTGGGCATGTCTCATTGCTGGCTATTAACAATAATGCTGCATCCATAACAGCAGCACCGTTTAACATAGTTGCCATTAAAATATCATGACCTGGACAATCCACAAACGAAACATGCCTAGTTAAAAAAACATTGAAGTTATAAAATATAAAACCTCATACACTCTTGTTATCGAGGTTTTCGCGATTTCATTTTCGACTTTTAAAATCAATGAACAAAACGTTAATCGATAGATGAACGCACCGATATAACGTAGCCAAATGATGGCTACTTACAAGACCGTATTATTGACTTGGGCTCCTGAAGGATTAGAAATCAAAGACGAGACCCCTAGTTAGATGAGTGGCTTCTCATGTAATAAAATGATATGCTCATGTACATAATATGAATACAAAACAGATATTATATAAGATACATTCCCATATGCGAAAGGAATTTGACTAGTAGGCTAAACATTTCCCAATCAGTTGAAATCAGATTATTAGGCCTAATTTTTGCGCATCGTACCAACAGTGTCCACGCGAAAATGAAGACGGTGATCAGATTGTTTGTCCAATAAGTCAACCTTTAGTGCGCACTGAGACCATCTAAATGAGACTGAAACTCCAATACAGGAAATTTTGAATCATGGGATTTAGGACAAATTGTCTGCACAATATGACGAGACTTAATATATCAGTAAACTTGTTTTAGAAGCAACACATCCACTCAACAATATTTTCGTTCGTTTGCTTAATAACAGAAAGATCGACTTCCGTAAAGTTGAAGCTGTGCTGATTCCGATGTGGTAGGTCCAACTTTTGTGAAAGAAACTCCTACTTAGTCCGAGAAGAACTCTCCAAATTTGGTTACAGAAATTTTTTGAATCGAGAATAAACCAGTAATTTGAAACCGTCTTATGCTCAAACCAAATTAGCTTACGGCCTAGTTGGAATTCGATGAGATGACACTAGGTAGTGACCTCTAAGTCAGCAGAAAATGAAACCAACGAAGATAAATGGGGAGCAAGAATATAAAGTAATTATTAAGATCATCATAATGATAAAGACTATTTACACTAAACTGTTTATAATGCCTTTAAAATCTTTAGACAGTGAATAAGTAGCATAACCGAGTACTGAGCAATTCAAAAAAGGCTTTACAGCTGTCACTAACAAACGAAGATGCTCACCTTTGTGATATTATTGCAGAATGAAAATTAAAAAATATAGATGTAGATGTGCATATAACCGATAAAGGCTACTCAATTTAAGACTATGATTCAAGCAGTTGACAGTCGTAATATGTCCCCTTCTTACACCGGGCATAAATATCAGGTAAAATCTTGGTTTGTTTACAGGTAAGACAGCTCTAGTTCTCGAGTAATCAAAGCATCATTAATTAAAAATGGGAATCTAAGTGATTGAAAGGTATTTCGGAGTAAGACAGGTGATAGAAGCTGGAACAATGGTATAACACAAGTCAATGCAGAATGAAAAGGAGGCTAAAAAAGCATTTAGTGGATCGTTTATCACCCAAATGTTATACTGAGGGAACCTTAAGAACAAGTAACACCCAAAAACTAACGTATTGATTGACACCCAAATGACCAATATATTTCGCTTATATAGGGACAAAATCAGTGTTAATCTCTGAAAAGGATGTAGTCATTGTTAGACAACGTCACCAGTTCCTGCAACAGGCAAATGAATATTCAAATTACCTTAGTAGTGTTAGTGTTCCATCGCAACCAGGTCTAGGACAGGGAAGAGAATCATCTGTTGCACTTCCGAATGAACGGTAACAAGCAGGGCGTATGCATGCTTCACTGTTGCACTTGTATATTTTAGCATTAGCATATCCAAGCTTTATTGTGATGTTTCTAATCAATTCGTTTTTATGCCTAATGGTATGCACTGTGGAAATGGCACGCACAACTGTTGTTTTCCCGTGGGCGACATGGCCTATAGTACCAATGTTAATGGTTGCTTGGCGACTGATGACCTCCGGTGATAAAGCTGTTAATTTAGATACATCCTAGAACAAGTTCCCGTCAGGTACAGTAACGTCAATCTTACCAGTTCTTCTACATTTTGTACGGACAAACCACGCTTGTCTGGCATTACGACTAGCCGCCTTGAATCCAAACCTCCTATTGAAAAAGAAGAACAAATTTACCGGATTTGTTGGTTGGAATAATTCAGAGGTTCAATACTCTTGATTTTTCGGGACACCAAGCTGATGAACGAAGTATCAAACCGTTGCACGAAAAAGTTGATGATACTGACGTCAAACAAAAGCCAAATATTCTTAGAAAGTATAATAATTTCTGTGTATGTGCAACTATTGTGAACAATCCTGCCGAAACGTGCTGAAGTTTTGCAGCCCCTAACATAGGTGTCAGGTAGACACGGAAATGTACTCAGCGCCGGTGCCGGAAAGTTTAATGACCTAAAGTCAGTGCATTCGGTAAATCTTCATTTCCCGGCAGACTTTTTCAACGCATGCGCGTAGATATGCTTGGTCTCTTTGACCATGCAACTCCTCATTACAAATCTTTACCGCTTTTGGCAGATTTAAGAGATGGGCTATTAAAAGCCTCATAAAAGATACATTTGCGGAGTCCATCATCTCCGTTTTATTCGACTATCGGATACCAAACTGTAGTGTACTATTACTTAACAAGGTAAACCGTGGTTCTTGATTTCATACAGTTTTATATCATGAATTTATCAGGCTGTCAGTAGTTAATCCTATAAAACCATTAGTCTACAACCAAGCAGAAAGTGTTTTGGCAATAAGTTCCCATCGCCACTTAGAAAGTTCGCTGTCTCAAGATGACATGACAATGGGAAAATCCGTTTCACGCCTCATGTTCCTCGGGATCCGCTCAACTATAATAGAAAACATAGGATGCACATAAGCTAAACGGTTCTGCGAAGCAACACTGGTTTCACCTGGAAAACTGTTAAAACGTGACGGTAAAACAGGTTGAACCAACACGTTTTGCAAGTTGTTCTCTATGAACTATGCAGCACAAACCAATATACTACATAAACATACACGATACACATTTTTATAAATATTTAGAAAGGATGAGTAGACACATCATTTTTGACGAGACTGTTAAGAAAGAGGCTATTTAGAAGGATGAAGTAAAATATAACATGTTGGAAGACCGGCAGAAACAATTTGATCGTTTATAATGTCATAATTGGGGATATATCTTTGGATCTGTTTGATAGTTTTTTACGATGGATTGTCCGATACATATGTACCTGATTGAGAAAGCTAGAATTACCGAATGACATCGACAGATGCTCGTCTATACATTTATTCCACCTCCTTACAACAGAAAGCACTTCTGGA
>OX103972.1:47166249-47192180 GCA_944470395.2 Schistosoma turkestanicum | reverse complement strand
CAAACCCTGCGGGCAACGAACGTACAGGATGACTCATAAAACTTTGGTAAACAAGCGACTACTGATTACATGTGTTACAGTACCGCTTACTATACTTCATAAAAATACACCTGACGTCAGCCTAAAACTGAAAGCTGCAAACAAATCCGAGATTAGGACATATGAAAAAAACCAGCTACAAATACATTTTGGTCTCAAATGCATTTTTTAAAGGACTTCTTTGTAGCCTATGTTTTGATGCCCATAACTGACGTTGAATTTTTGCAATCTCACAAACTATTTGTGAACGTTAAAAACTGGAAACTCCTATTTACCAACTAAAAGGGTAACTTAAAGGACGTATGTCTAACGAAACCTCTATACACTTGGTAATCAGACCGAGTTAAGAAACTATTAAATATATGAGTTTGCTCAATCAGTTTCCTAACTTGTTACAATTGACTTTCAAACGCGACCAGCCAACACATAGCTTTGTACCCTACATTAATACAGAGTTTTATGAAATCAAGACGTATTGACACTTCTCGTCTTGTACTGACGAATAAATAATTCAATAAGACGTTCCTTTTAAAGTTATCCGGAAAGACAGCAAAACAGTTACTTTTGAAAGAGCAGGTGAACATGGCATCGTTAGCATCGTTTGAGCTAAATCAGAATTTTTAGAGAGCATTGAACAGCAGACACTAATGAAATCGTCTAAAGCCTGTACAATACTACCTACCACCCAACAAGGCACCGGCAACAAACATTACTCCTTACAGAGATTCATCAGCAACAGGAACTATAAGAAAATGAGGAAGAAGATTACGCTAACCTGATAGATATGAGACGACCACTATATTTATCTAATCAAAATTCTCACATTATTCATGTACTATTAATGCACATTCGCTTTGTATATTATCAACGTTATCGTCATCATTATTCGTTCCTTGCCACAAAAAGGATTATTGCCCTCATATTCTAGCTTTATGCATATCGTTGGCGTAGATTTTTCCATCCTTCTACTTACTATTCAGAACATCATTAAATCTGATCAATTATTTTCATTCAATACATTAGCATTCACATGTAAATTGCATAAAAAGATTTCCTTTTTTTACAGTGCAATTTCCACTTAATTATTACGCATCTATTTTTGAATATAATAATTGTGTTATTGTTTAATTGTCGAACATAGATGTTAATTTTTCTAAAAATGGAACATCATTATTCGGGATGGGAGCTTATCAAACAAGGCTTCTCAATTTAATTGTACTACATAGAAAAAAAAACCTGTCTGACTTTTATTTAATCCACTATGTATACATTTGTATCAGTTCAAATGAATGTATTTCGGCACCTCGATTCTTGACCTAGGAAATCAATAACTTTATCCACATATTGATTAGCATTCATAACATAGATATACATGCTGCTGACTTATTATTCATCAGCTTGCGCACTCACTGCTTTGGTGTGCTTAATTCTTGTGTGTACTGACTGAGATTTCATTGATCGTTAACAAAACAAGCTAATTCTAATAACTAGTGTTTTGGTTTTTCATTATCCTCGAGTAAAGTCTTAGTAATACTGTGGTGTGAGCTACTTATAAGTAGTATATGACGTGAGCGTCAACGTAATGTCTGGCAGCAGAATATGGGGGAAGATCAAGAAAGGAAGAGTTAGAAAACAATGGAATTTGTATGAAATGCATGAATAGTGACAATGGATTGATGTTTTGCAACAGGAACAGTCCAGTTCGATATGATGAACTGATATTTTGCAAATGAACAATTTACGATATGGTTTTCCAATTTTACTGAGTAACTCTGTAATTTCGCTAAATACAATCCGGTTGCCCCACCTGTGTTTTCGTTCACAACAATACTAATAGAATTAACCTACTAAAGTACACCGTTGACGCAACGCTATATAATCACTAAAACTTAAAACTGTGGTATCACTTCACGACTACTATTCAAAGCCGTAAAGGACAGAACAGACAATTTGTTCTACTATTCGACTACTCAAGAGTATTGCCTCCACGACACTCCAGAAAGGATCGTCAATGGGACCTACTAATCCGGCAGCCGAGACGGTATCCACTTTAAACTTCAGCTAATTTGCGATAGTGTATGACCACCGAACATTGATCCGATTTCGTTAAATTTTAGTGACCACGAGTTTTTCTTGAAACTTAAGGTATTACCTCTGAAAGTTAGCCACCAGTAAGCATATTGTTACTTATTATTATAGGATTTGTAACATGAAACTTTAAGGTGATCATATGATTTTAGAAACAGTTTTGCCTAATTACCACCAATAAAAAGGCTATCTAGATTTTAAACCTTTTTTTACATATACTAATTACTGTTACACAATTTTCATTTTGACAAAACCATTTTCCATTAAAACTTGTCAAGTACCTATTCATTTAGACTAGTTTAGTATTAATTACTAGTTTTAAAATGAATGAATAAACTTTCTACTACTGAGGAACTAATTCACTGAACAATTAACATAAATTATTGCTTAACACAATTCTAGTCTTTTTAACACTAAATAAAAAAATAAAAAACAAACTGAACTTAGTCTTTTAAATTTCAGTTCAACTATTAATTTGTATAACGGATAATTATGATGAATAAAGAAGTATGGTAAAATTGGTAAATATTTGACTGCTAACCCAATTGGGCCAAGTTTATGGAGGTTGTTGTATAATGGAAAAATCTTTTTATGTTATAGTGTGGTGTGTGCTACTTAGACGAAGTATACAAGTAGTATAAGAAAGGACGTGCAAGAATAAGTCTCATGATAGAAGAAGAAGACGCAAAGCAAATGGAGCAAAAGCAAGAAGTATATGGAGTACCAACAGGAAGGAAAAGAAGCATTACCAGGAATGGAAGATGCAGTGTTGGAAGTCACGACTCAAAGATGATGTGCGAATAGAGTATACAATGTAGTGTTTTAGTTTTCAGTTGACTAAGAGTGTAAATTTACGCAATGCAATCTTCCGCGCCTGCCTCAGTCTTCTCAATTGAATAAAAATTTACTTCATGAATGATTAAATTTATATTAATTATTGTAAGTGAAATGAACTTTCTCTGTTTTCAATCAGCACAGTACAAATTTGATAATATTTTATGAAACTACTTTGCGAGAGACAAATAAAATGGCTATATCACAATATGTAACTCAGGGAAAAATTTTACTGAATCCCAGTGGGAATTTGTGACCAATAAATTCAGCCATATCAGAAGCGAGACAAACGTTAACTTATAATATCAGATAGCGTTTAGACTATATTGAAAATTGATAAAATCACGTACCGTATCAACGATCTAAAAAAGTATCTTGTTCTCAATGATGTCGAAATTTTTGAAAATTGGTGTTGGTGAGCACTAATAAATTCGACGAAACGTGAAGGAGATAACATATACTCTCCTAGTTTTCAACATCTCTGTGATTCAATATCAGTTCCTGATGAATATTGGTGTTTGAGAGTTCGCCTAAAATATTGTTTTGGTTGAACCGTTTCGAATTATTAAAATGACTAAAACTCAAACGAACTGAAAGAAAAAAACCTAACCGATGGGTTGTACATGAAGGAAGCTCTTTTCGATTCCCGTACACGGAAATCGAACTCATGACTTTAGGTCTCGCGTATGAAAGTTCAACTTTTCGGCCACTTGAAATGCCAACAAATGATGTTGATATTTAACTTCAATCAATCTATGATGCCGTGCACACCATTCATTCATTGCCTGTGGCTGATTACTGTCTTTTACCTGAAAAAGAACTGAACTTCACTGGTCTCGATTTCTCTCACTGGAACTTCAAAAGATATCATGAAACTGGTCACTAGTGAACACATGCATACATGATTGTTTGTTATTAATGAAGGGGATTTGTGTAGATATTGTAACATGTTGCATAGTTAGAATGACGAATTGATTTTTTGAAATCACTTTTTTCAATAAGTTATTTTTTTTTTAAATATTTTCTTTTCTTCTTTTCACTATTCAACTATTGCGTAACTTAACTTCGACAAATGAAAAAAAAAATAAATAGTAATTTTGATTAATTTTTAGAAACTTTGTTATTTAATTGACTGAACAATCTTTTATTTTATGAAAAGATATTATATATATATATTCAATAAAAATACTCAAATAATTAATTCTCTCTGAGAAGAAAGAACTGATACTACTAATTCACCTGGGAAAGTGTTTGTTTTTTATTTTGTCATTGCAATCTATCAAAAATCAAGACAATAAGATAGAAAACACCCTGGATTCAGTGGAATCTTTTTTCTCATTTTTGAGTTATTTAATTATGAGCATCAGTCCAAACATTTTTTTTTAAAAAAAAAGAGCGTGAGATTATATTATTACTCTCACAGAATGAACAAATTTATTTTCTTTTTTTTTTCAATGTGACTACAATGTATTCGCAATAAAAAAACTTGAAATCAATAGGCCGAAACATTGGCGACGTAAAGAAAGGCTGTTTCTGGGATGAATTTTTTCAAGTCGATTTCAGATTTGTTTATGAATTTATAACGAGTTTTATAGACAAAATAACACGATTGAGATATAATCATAGTCGAACAGAAGAATATAGTGTGGTGCGCGCTACTTATAAGTAGTATATGACGCGAGTGAAAACGTAATGTCTGGCAGCAGAAGATGGGGGAAGATCAAGAAAGAAAGAGTGGGAACACAATGGAATTTGTATGAAACGCATGAATAAGTGAAAGGTCAGACAATGGATTGATGATGTATTGATGTTTTGCAAATTAACGGTTACGATATGGTTTTCCTATTTTACTGAGTAACTCTGTAATTTTTCGTTTAATATAGTTAGGTTGCCCTTGCCTGTGTTCTCCTTCACTACAATAGTACTTCTATCAATAAGTGGAGCTTCCTTTTATTCTTAGAGAAATACGGATGACAAGTTCAGTATTTTTAAAGAAAATACTAACTTCACTGTTATCGTAAAACATTTGTCAGTTAGTTAGTTAATTTCTTTTCCTTGATACCCTACTGAGAAAAAGTTAGGTGTTTCCTTTCAAAGACCTCTTCATAGAAATCCAACATGTAATGGTTATGATAAGTGTTTTAAAAAAAACTTGGTCTCAAGACATTGTAGGAGTAGGTTGGAAGAAAGTTAAGGGCGGCCGAACCAAAACCCGACAGAAATCCATGAAGTCACTGACACGTGGACTGAGTCATATTGGCAGATGCAGGCTATCTGGTTGGGGTCCGCGAGAAAGTCACCAATGGTTAGAGAGCTTGAACGACATGGCTCAGAATCGTTTGCAATGGCGCAGGTACATCCACTGTTTGTGTTCTATCTAATGCTAACCTTTATCAATTCCTTATCATCTCTATCTTTCTCTTCTAAATTTATTTCACTGAAATATACGTCTTGAATCATATCTTCACTCCTTACTGCTAATACTTCTACTATCGCTATCACTCTTGGATTTGAACTGACAGTTGCGTCTCTGTGCTGATGTGGTATGGCAACCTGAACTGATGTACTTACGTACGAAGTTCTGCGTTGTATCTGTCTGACAGGCTAAACTCACCTTCATGACTCAAGGAAATATACACTCAAATGACACAATAGACGAAGTAATTAAACTTAGACAAATAATATTTAGAAATGGCAATTCATCTAGATTCATTAATGGTAACTTGAAACCAAAGGTACAACTTAAATAATACCAGATGGTTCGAGTGAAAACATTTCATCGATATTGAATTCAAAATAAATATCACTAAGGAAATCTAGAGAAGATAAATGGTAAAGTGTTTACAAAACAACTTCCATTCTGTGGTACTTTGCATTATCTCCAGCCTTCTGTCATTTTGAATATGTTGGAAATAAACTTCCACTTTAGGTCACACAAGTTTGCTTACTTGCTTTTGTGAGATATGTTAAAGGTTTTTATGATTTGGTGTTGGTATGAATTTACTATCCGTAAGGATGAGGGTCTTCGTGGTTCTATAAGTTTCCACTCTATACACTAGAATTGTCTTGATATTTGTATTGAAAATTCTGACCATGGAGTTAGTTGATAGTTATTTCGAGTTGCAGATACTGTTCATTTGTAGAAATGCTACACTCGCTTTGCCGATACGCCCCTTCACAACCGCGCCAGATCCACTTTACTCACCAACTGAATTTGTTAAAAACGCTTTTGTAGACTAGAAAATAGCTCATCAATGCTTAGAATTATGCTTTAATAATTCGATTTGTTTGACAGACTGAAATGAAAGCAACTTCATAAATCATATTTTACGCGATGAACAGAAGGTTTATGATAATGATTTGAATTCATACAGTGAAGAGATAGACAGAACAGAAGTGGAAAATAGTTAAATCAGATTAGAAATCAGGAATTAGTTCAGTCAATACGGAGCTACGGTAGTAAAATATGATTTATGAAGTTGCTTTCATTTCAGTTTGTCAAACAAATCGAATTATTAAAGCATAATTCTAAGCATTGATGAGCTATTTTCTAGTCTACAAAAGCGTTTTTAATAAATTCAAATGTTTAAAAAATGAAAATGGCTCATACGGGACCACTTCGAAATCTGAAAGCCCCCCTCTGCTTCCCCTAGCCTTTCTGGTGTACGTATTGCACTGAGTTCTAATGCAAAACCAGCCCTCTTAGACTGGATCCTAGTGAATAATCGCTTATGTGCTGTCCGACTAAACGGGACAGTAAGGACTCGGAAAGAAAGGGACATTCACCGTAGCGTAACCTTGTATTTCAACCCCAGTTATCTTTTAACACTAACTTAAACTGTTTTCCGGTATCTTTGTTTGATAATGACATTTAATTGTAATCGCTTACTGAAAATTTCTACACTTGTCTAGATCTCAACAATCTTCGGAACATGGTGTCTGCTTGTGTCTACATCAACCGGTGATCAAGATTTCTTCCATGAAAGTATGTTAAATTCTATTTGTAATTTTGATCTTTCATTATTGTAAACAACAACTAAACAGAACCTGATGAAATCGAGCGAATGTATATTGTTCTGTTTAAATGATTGTTTTTACGCTTGGCATATAATAATAGTGTTAGGAAATAATTTAAAAGTTTATTGCTTTTTTTAAATGACAGATTATTTTTCATTTGAATTTTGCATACGAATCTGTGGATACTTTTAACATAAAACACTGAGTTAGAGATTAAAGTGTTTGAAATAATTCAACTGTGTAATTATTAAATCAGAAGAACGAATTTCGTATATTTATATAATATTAAGATAGTCCAGATTACTGTATTCAATATTATAAATATACAGAACCGAGAATTGAGTAGAATGAGATTAGTTTGACTAATGACGATAATTTTCACGCCACTGAATTATTCCGTTTATGTTTAAAAGTGAGATTAGTTACATTATTCTAAAGGAGTTATTTTCAAGAAGGAAAATGTAAAATAATGCCGTAGGAGATGATGAGTTGCTGATATATTTTCGAAACTTTGTTCAAACCTATAATTTAGCTTTCCTTTTAAAAAGTGTTGTGGATGTTAGATCCACAGAACTCGCTTGATAAATATCTTCATTTCGGATTTATTTCATCGACCGATCAGTTGACCTTCAGATTACATTTCCCACCAGGAAAATCCTTGGCTGTGATTGGTTACGGTGTCTTTTTAGTGTACTATTTTTGTGACTGTCCCAACGACGTCTCTATTGAGTATAAATAAACACAATTTGAGTGCTTGGATTCATTGTGTGCTGACTGAGTGTGTGTAGAATACAATTTCTACACTATATTAAGACTTCTTACTGATTTAATTTGGTCAAGGGATCACAGTAGCCTACCTGGACACTGGTTCATTGTTTGTTCTCGTTATTCGTCTAAAGTGAACTCGTAATAGTTTTAAGCATACCTAGAGACGAGCATAACAAAAAGCTGCCTGCCGTACTATAAGATAATTCACTAAATTCTAGTTGAAAAAATGATTCTTTTTATCTTAATTTCTCATCGGATTCCCGAATTTTCGTGTTACTGAATAAAAATAACAGCCAACTGAAACTGGTTGATGTCTTTAGATGGTGTTAAGATATGCAATCAATAAAAAGATACTCCAAATTAAAAAATACACTGTAAGCTGGCAAAGTTGTTGACCTTAAACCAGGCTCATATTACTAAGAAATCGTGTTCTGTAGCCACAAATGTCGATGAAATTTAACACATTTCTTCAGTGAACCGATTATATCACATATCTCTGAGAAAACGCGAACAAACTGAAGTAAGTTTGACTTGTTTTGAATGAGGCTAAACTAAATGTAGGACTCTGGAAAGAGCATAACAATCACATCCATGTGCATGGTGTATTGTATATGCAGGTAAATATCTTCTTCATCGTTTACAACAGACAGACCTTAAGAACGTGGTGGTGTTTTGTTTTCTGAGCTGGTTGTTTTGGTTGTGGAGCTTTCATTGTTCTTCTTCACTTCTATCTGAAGTTCGTGCTGATGATGTTGTTCAGAAGAACAATGAAAGCTCCACAACCAAAACAACCAGCTCAGAGAACAAAACACCACCACAATCATCCACCTGAGCTACAAGTTTTCTCCACCATCTCAAAATCATATGAGCGTGATACGCTTCACATTGTTCGAAAATGGGAGAATTTCGCCAAAAGGCAGGCTTCCACTCGAGAACAACTGTTTTTTCTCCACGAATGTCTTCGTCAGCATGTTCTGCCAACAAGTGTCAGATATAGACCACCAATCAACTGCCCAATGGGATGGCGAATAGCGGAGCAAAGTGGGAGACATATGGTACAATTAATGATCACCGACGCACACTACAGGATCCACAAATACCAACACAACATGGATGAACAAAAAAGAAAACTAGAAGGAATACTTACATCAGAACACTTAACAACGTTGACAACGGCGATTGAACTGTCAAGCAGACGACACAGAGAACAAAGAAGAAACATCCTCAAAGACAAACTAATCAAGATTTCAAAGCCAGCCACAGAAGAAAACGCAAACAGTTGTGTGGTCAACCTATCGAAGCAACATCTAACGACAACAGAAGTACAACTGCTCCAAAAAGGATTAAACTACAACACGAAGGATGCTTCAAAACTGGAATTCTTCGCGGCATTAGAGTCATCGCTCAAAACGGCAGGAATAAGTGAAGAAACTCAACAAGAAATAAGACAAACCATAGTACCACTAACTCGACGGAAGAGAGACAACAACCAACTAACAGCACAACAACGAAAAGCTCTGAAGAAACTCAAAACCAGGGAAGATATAGTCATAGTTCCAGCGGACAAAGGACGCACAACAGTAATCATGGACAAGGAGGAATATGTCAAGAAAGCCGAGGAGCTACTTCAGGACAAAAGCGTATATAAACCAGTCGACACAAACCCCATAAAAAAGTTGGACAATCAAATCTCAAGGACTCTAAATAGGCTTGTCAAAACAGGACAAATATCAAAACAAGATCAATGGAGAATGAAATCCAATGGACCAACAATTCCACGATTCTACGGTAGGCCAAAACTCCACAAACCTAACATCCCACTACGTCCTATTGTATCCCTCCCCGGAACCCCGACCTACAACTTATCAAGAGAGATCTCAAGGATATTAAAACATCTGGTGGATGAATCCAACTACTCCATTAAGTCGGCCACAGAATTCTTGGATAAACTCAAGAGGATTCAAATTGACAACGACGAAATGATGATATCCTTCGACGTAACAGCCTTATTTACCTCAATAGAACCAAGCTTAGCCAAAGAAACTCTTTCTCTGCTCCTCACCAACGACACAAATCTACACAAATATACAAAACTTCAGAGTCAAAGTTTGCTTGAACTCATCGACCTATGCTTAACAACATATCTTCAGTTCAACAACAGAGTCTACGAACAAATAAAAGGAACACCAATGGGATCACCAATATCAGGACTCATCGCCGAAGCGGTAATGCAGAGACTGGAAGCGTCGATTCTGCCAGTGATCAAGCCAAAAATGTGGGTTCGCTATGTAGACGACACATTCGTTATTATCAAAAGGAATGAGCTGGAGAACATCTACAATCAGATCAACAACGTCTTTGAGGACATCAAATTCACGATGGAAAAGGAATCAAACAACAGCCTATCATTCCTGGATGTACTAATCACCAGAACTAACACAGGAAAACTAGAAACTCAAGTATTTCGGAAGCCAACCCACACCGACGTAATTCTCAACTACGACAGCAACAACCCAAGAACCCACAAAATCAACTGCATACAAACTCTGTTCAAGAGAGCGAAGACACACTGCAGCACATACGAAACATTAAAAAACGAGGAAAAACATCTGAGGACTATCTTCCAAAAGAACGGCTATCCACGCAACTTCATCAAAAAACATCAACCAAAACTATCATCAGGAGTGAAATCAAGCACAGGAACAAATAAACGCATCATCCTACCATACATCAAAGACATATCAGAGCATACGGCACGACTACTGAAACCATTTGGAATAGGTGTGGCACACAAACCAACGGAATCACTTCAGTCAATCCTATGTAGACCAAAGGACAAAATGACAAAGGAAGAAAAACCAAATATCATCTACAAAATAAATTGCTCAAATTGTGAAAAACACTACATAGGACAAAGTGGACGACCTCTTCAGCTCCGTTTACGTGAACATCAATTAGCAGTCAAACGCCACGACAAGGCTTCGCTTATATCAATACACACCGACAATTATGGACACACATTTGATTGGAACAACGTGGAAATACTAGGTAGGGGGAGGACAAAGAACACTAGAGAATTTTTAGAAGCTTGGCACTCAGGTCAATTAGCAATCAACAAACACATCGACATTGACCCAATTTATCAACCAATCAGGAAAATCATAGGTGACACTAGATCAAGAAACAGATCAAAAGAGGGAGGCAATCAAAACATAGTTGCAAACAACGACAGGTCAAATGTCAACAACAACCAATCAAGATCGAGGTCAGCAGAACAAGCTACAGGTCAAACGTGGAGAAATTCTAATGCTTCACTTCTATCTGAAGTTCGTGCTGATGATGTTGTTCAGAAGAACAATGAAAGCTCCACAACCAAAACAACCAGCTCAGAGAACAAAACACCACCACAATCATCCACCTGAGCTACAAGTTTTCTCCACCATCTCAAGACCTTAAGAACTAATTTATTTTCCTAAACAGGACATGATTAGAAATATTTGCCAAAAATCAAAATTAGTTATTTGAAATTAAACTCTCAAAACAAAAAAATACTAACTAACTTACTCTTCATTAATCAGTCAGCTATTCAATTTTATTTTTCAGTTAATAAATAATAACAGAAAAGAAAGAGTTACTCAACCATTACACAGTTTATTATTCTTGACCTCTATCTAACATAAAATAAAAGACCGAAAAAAGGAGAACAGCCCTGTTCAACATTCAATCAATGTCACTAGTAAATGGTAAAAAGGAAAAAGTCATATACTTACTTATTCAATTGTTGCTAATGAACAAAGTTAATCTATGGATTAATTTGCATGCAGAAGTTTAAAAATTCCGTTCAGCTAGCTGTTACTTCGATAGCTTCTTTAATATATTTATTTGATGCCTGATTTGAAAAATATAATTATGAGACCTTCTAGATCAAAGTTTGTCTGCGAGGTAGAGTGGTTATTTAATTCAGTGAAAAAAAACATGCAAAGTACAGCAGATATTCGTGTGAAGTTCAACTTTCTCTCGTAGAAGCTTTATAATAGTTTTTATCATTCACTGGTATTTTGACCTTGTTAGTGATTCACTTGTAACCTTGGTTGTTTTTACTTGAGTACCTGGATTGCTTACTCGTTTTTCACATGTCTAGCTTATTATTATTATTTTGTCTGACTAGAAATACCTAGTCATGCCTCTTCAAGTCGTGCCCATCACTTCAGTGGCCCGGGGATCTGACTTCAATATTCGTATATCACTCTTAGGAGAACCCTGTTTGTGCATTGGCGGAAATGCGATGAAAAACACGTGACAAGCGGATAACCATTGCATATCCGCACTCAAGTAAAAACAACCAAGGTTTTAGGCGATTAATTGACAGTTGAATATATGAATGAATGATAAATGGAGAAAAATGTATCAGTTAGTTTGTCCAAAGACTAGAACAAGCCATGCGGGCTCGACCGACATACAAGTGAACATTACAAATCATTGATAAGATTCAACTTTGTAGTATTTAACTATGCTGACTGGTTTCACTCATTTGATAGATTGAGTATATTTCTAGTGAAACTTTAGATGACTTTTTCCTATTTTTACCATTTACTAGTGACATTGATTGAATCTTGAACAGGGCTGTTCTCCTTTTTTTCGGTCTTTTATTTTATGTTAGATAGAGGTCAAGAATAATAAACTGTGTAATGGTTGAGTAACTCTTTCTTTTCTATTATTATTTATTAACTAAAAAATAAAATTGAATGGCTGACTGATTAATGAAGAGTAAGTTAGTTAGTTTTGTTTTGTTTTGAGGGTTTGAATTCAAATAACTAATTTTGTTACATTTATTTGGTTGTTTTTCGTCAGAGTGGAAAATAATTTCATGTATTTTAGTTAATTGTGAACATGTGAAAATGATATTGGATGTTTTAACTGTTGTGTAATTGATAATAAACTATTCCGCTTTTATACGTCATCGGTAAAGAAATAGGGATAAATAATCTACTGAGGCAAAAGTCTTTTCATATCAATAATGCGTCACTCGAGACTTCTAAATAATGAGATATTGTTGTGTAAATGGCTCTCTCTATCTCTGAGCGGTAGTATAATTTAGAAGGCTAAAATATTCGGCAATGAGTTAACCTAGAGGAAAGTATCCATCCCAGCTAAAATAATCTAATCGACACCAACTGTGTTATTTGTTAGAGCATAATATTCATGAAAGATCAATATCAATAGTTTGTTTGTTTTAACTTCTCGGCTATTAAATTTAGCTTAAATCCAAATTTCTTATCACATCAATCTTAGCTTACTTAACATTGAAAGCATTCCTATTTTCAGTCATCAAAGGTGGGATCCTCTAGCAACTGGTTATAGTATTTGTCAAACGATTCGTTTAGTGCGCTCTTAATGTTAACTTGGAGACAGATGTGATTAGTACGATCAAGGTCAAATTATTTCTGCTAGATTCTCTGAGTCTAAGTGCATGGTTTTGTTATCAGTTCTAATAGCTCCTTAAAATTATATATTTCAGTTAGTTCAGTTCTTAATTTCCTAAACTCAGTCTACGCAGTCTATAAGATTGATTTCTGTTTTGCTGAAAAAAAAAATTAACTACTTGTCCCATACATTTCCTGCATAGTTCACTTTTCACTACATAACACAGTTATTTTGTTGCCTTAAATGCCACAAGTAGCAATATATGCGAACAGATTATAGGCATTATTGTTAATGTTATTGCACGATGGCTTCTTGGTTGTGGTAAAAATTGTTTGATACAATGAATTCCATTGTGTAATGGAGTGTGCATCAGTATGTTGAGCACACTAGATTTGCACCAGGCCTTGAATAAATTAATTTATTCTGCTCGAGTCCTTATTCATTCGTTTTTCGACGTTTTCGTTGGTTATTTTTATCCGAGTGTGTATGCTGCTTTCTTTGCTCATTACATGTTCAGCCTATTATTTATTGTCTGATTATAAATACTGAGTCATTCTTCATTTCATCGAGTTGGACTCACTCAACTTCTCCACTTCGCTTCGCCTTGCTTGTACACTTCTGATACTGATGGCTGTTTGCTTAAATGAACGCATGAAATAAATTCATCTAACTGAATCTGCATTTGGTTTCTTACTTCCACCGTCTCACAAACGGGGTTCACCTAAGTGTGATATACACAGATCGAAAGGAAGATTTATTTCATAGCATATTTAGGCGTCTGTACAAATAAGAGTAAGATCGCGGGCCTTTTAAAGCGGGGAGCCCTACTTCAAATTGAATGCAGCCGCTAAAGATGAATCCTTAGTGCAGTGAATTACAGTGGATAACTTTAATAACTAGAATTATGTACTAGTCTAGCTAATACTCAGAATCGAATTATTTTAAACTAACGGAATACATCTGCAACTTAATAATTTAACTGTCGGTAGTATTAGCACTGCATACACTTCCATTATTAGTAAGTTTAAACAGTGAGGAGTTTCGAAAAAATCGTTCACACCATCTTTTATTTCATTCGTCAGAAAATAAAGATTTTTCTTCTTATTATTATTCATGCGCCATTGCCGTATGAGGTTTAACGAATAATTGTGTACTAGTCACAACTCCGACTATTAACCATTTGACTGACAAACGTTGTGTTGCTGAAAAGCATATTATAATTAGTGTATGATATGTGACTAAATCCAACATCCCAGAGTTCACTCATCCTCACAACGTTTTTGAAAAATCCGAAGGACTGATTCTAATCATGAGGTTTGAACACGCCTCACATGGTGTCATATTTGAAAATCTCATAACCAAGCTCTTTCGATTGTGAATGACCTTCTAGAAGACTAACAGTTTTAAACTAATCCACTGTTATGTGCATTTAGTCTTTTGTGCTGAAGAAATATCTTTGATTACATTATTTGAACTCATGAATGGATCAGTGTTAGACCACCATTAGAAACCTGGAAACACTGGACGACCAAATGTCCTAGGTTTGATTCCTGCAAGGTGCAGGAGTCGTGGATATGCATTGCTAATGAATCCCATACCATGACGAAACAGCCACGAAGTGCTTCCAGGTTTCCAAATGGTGGTCTAACATTGATCGATTCTGCGATTTTAATAATATGTGTAACTTTAACACTCGTCACAACCCCTTACTTTCTTTATCTCTGATTATTTGTATTCATGTCTAATCAGCGCATGCTAGAATAGCTTACAACAGTAATATATAAGAATGATATTTAGTGATTAGGAAGTACAACAAAAGAATACATACATATATATATGTATAGATATCTTTTATTTATTGATAATAATTGTTATCCATTAGTGATGGAATAATGATTCCAGTTATGATCAGCATCAAATGATTTTTTTATTTATTCACTATTTCACTGATGTTCAATTAAGGTAGGAATGAAAAAATACAAATTCTGAGTAGGCTTTTTCCTTTTTTCTTTATTTTTTCCCTTTAACTCTGTGGGATGCTTTTTTATTTTGATAAATTAACACTCATCTGTGTTATTATTTTCCTATACATATATATATATATATATATATATATATATATATATATATATATATATATGCATTTTAATTATCAGAGAATCGTATATATATATTTTTTTCTTTCTATCAGAATGTTATTTCATATTGGAGTTTATGTGTTTTTTTGCAACAACAAAAAATTATTATCATTATTATTATTATTATTACCGTTATCGTTATTAGCAATAGATCGTCCGTCATCGGCATTAGATTAGTTATTTAGTTATTCCTTTATTTCTGCAACTTCTCATATGCCCTTCTCCTTCTTCTTCCGTTGCTTTAATTTCTTCTTCTTCTACTTCTTCTTCTTCTATTTTTTAAATTTTTTTTTCCATTTTTTTGAAAATTTTAATTATTGGTTTTATGATTATGGAATTGTGTGTGTACCGTCGATCGCTTTATTTATATCAAGGTTAACAGGGTTTGTTTGTTTGTTTGTTCTGTTTTGTTCTTTGTGCCATTCCATTCCATGTTCATTGGGAAATATAATATAAAATGGGAACGTAAAAATCAGCAATAAAATTGTTATCGTCATCATCATCATCAGATGATGATAATGATGAGGTTAATTATGCTTTTCATTTGTGTTCCCCAGCAAACACACTCACATCGGTGAGTGTGTGTGTGTGTTGTCACTTTAAGTGATGTTTTGTGTTGCGACAAGACAAAACAAACAATTCTATGTTCCATTAGTTTGGTTCATTCACCTTCTACACTACTTACTGTACTTACTTTCTAGTGAATAGCTTAAGGCTCTTTTTCTACAAAAAAAAACAACTAATCATGTTGTCAGCTGTGCGAAAAAAAACAATTGAATACAGCATAAGAGATTGCAATGAGCGGTTCAGTTGTATCTAAACGCTGCATTATATATGTCAGGATGACAATCTATTAGTTTTGTAGAAGTCATTCATACAATATTCACTTGATTAAAATAAATAGGAAATTAAGGGAAGTAAAGTAATTGTGGTTTGTGTACAATATAATGCTCACAGTCAACGATAAATATATGAAATTGTTACGCTCGTCTCTAGGTACGCTTAAACTATTACGAGTTCACTTTAGACGAATAACGAGAACAAACAATGAACCAGTGTCTAGGTAGGCTACTGTGATCCCTTGACCAAATTGAATCAGCAAGAAGTCTTGATTTAGCGTAGAAAGTGTATTCGACAAACACTCAGCCACAACACAATGAATCCAAGCACTCAAATTGTGTTTATTTATACTCAATAGAGACGTCGTTGGGACAGTTACGAAAATAGCACACTAAAATGACACCGTAACCAATCACAGCCAAGGATTTTCCTGGTGGGAAATGAAACCTCAAGGTCAACTGATCGATCGATGAAATAAATCCGAAATAAAGATATTTATCAAGCGAGTTCTGGGGAATGTTTTAGTAATTCTGATTATAGCATTTGACGAGTGTTTCACTCTGTTTGGAAATGAACAAAGGCTAAAACATATGCCAGCGCATTTAAAAAATGTTAGTCCAAAGTTATACTAGTCACCGTGAAAATCTCTGTTTTTGTTAGTTTAAACCTGTCGGATCCATAGGTCCAAATTACTGAAATGTTAGAATGAAGCTTCTTTCCAGTACTTCCTGAATTCTAGTGGATTATCAAATAATATCGGTCACTAATACAATCTATCTTCAAAATGTTTCCCACTTGCAAACATGAGAAGATTGTCACTTGAACTGATTAAAAAAGGTGTGTGTTTATTTTAAAACGGTTTAACAGAAAATTAAACGATTGTCAATATGTATGTTTTCCATGTTCCATCAAACATCTCATTTCCGCCGAATAAATATTGGTATATCAAAGTTATTTTCTATTCGCATTTTTATTGGAAACTCATACAACCAATACTACTTGCCATAATCAATTGGTGACATTAGTGATCAATAATAATCGTAGCAGTCTTATATTTTAGAATTAAATACGATTTCAGAGCTACAGTTCACAGGCATTCGCATAATTGAAGTTTTTTGGAATAGTATTTCAAAAATCATTGTTTTGGTCGTTAATATCTTCAGATCCTACAATTTAAAAGAGGAAACCCTGCATGAATTTACTTGGACATTAACTTATAGAGTACAATCTTGTCTTCATTCTATATTGCATCAAGTGCTTCCGAGTTTATAAAGTTATTCACTTCCCTGTGAATTAAAGTGCTGAATGCTTCTGTTCTTCACTATTGTAAATCAAGTCTTCTCAAATACAATTTATCCTTATCTATCAAGGCCTTAAAACCTGATTTGTTTACTTAAGAGACCAGTATTCAGTATATTTTTGTCGTGTTAATCACATACATTCCTAGCCTAAGTTAACAGCAGTTCTTATGTGTTAGCCAAAGGATCCAAAATTTTTAAAATATAATTCCTAAATGTTATTAAATTCTGTTCATACACCTTTTCAAGCAAACATTAGTTTCGCCGTCGACGGTCCATTTGTTAACTGATTTGTCAGAAGATTCCTATAAAATATTACAACTAAACATTAGTAAACTCAAAACTAAAATAAACGAACTACTTGTCTAACTTTGAAACCAAAGTGAAATAATAGTTAAGTAAGATTGTCAGCTACTTGATTTGTTCTGTAGAATGCTTATGTCACAAAATGCTTCTTAATAAGTAGCAAATGCTATTGTGTTCCTACATATTGTTCGGTTTTTAGTTCCAAAGTCTATCTTTATGTACTACAAACTAGAAGTCCATTGTAGTAAGAATGCCATAATTGTATTGGAGAATGAACGGAATTTCATGCAAATGGAAATAATTGTCAACTTTGGGAATCAATGCTTAGAAAAGTAATAATAAGGGGTTGAGCATGCTAATTTACACTTTGAGTCAATTAAAAACGAAAACATTACATTGAACACTCTATTTGCATACCATCTTTGAGTCGTGACTTCCAAAGCTCCATCCTTCTTTCATTCCTACTGTTGCTTCCTTAACTTCCTGTTGGTACTCCATTTACTTCTTGCTTTTGCTTCATTTGCTTTCCGTTTTCCTCTTCTGACCGTGAGACTTCTTCTTTCACGTCCTTTCTTATACTACTTATATCGTTCATATAAGTAGCACACACCACATATATATATATATATATATTTATATATATAATTGTATGTAATACACATTGCGTGCATAGAGAATCTAAAATTTGCAACTGCTACAACTTTCTGTAATAATTACTGCTTTCTTTAAAAATCGATAGAAACAAATGCACATATAATTATATACCAGTAATTTCAATCAAAAAGTAAAAAATAAAAATAAAGCGTAATCATCATCGATCCGCATTCACAAACTCCACCAAGAAAACATTAAATAAATGTTAATGAAAGAAAGCATTTACAATATATTTCCAGTTAACAAGTTGGTATTTTTTTTTAAAAAAAAAGAATCCACTTCAATATGTTTATATGTATATATATCTTCATAATTTAATCTATAGAAAAAAAATTAGCCAACAAAGCCCAAACGAAACCGATTGAGATTTTACTTTATTCTCATTCATTATACACACAGAAGGAACACTTCAATGTTAAATGACGACCACTTAACTACTGAAACCACAAGTATTATATAAATATATATGTATACAAATAAATGTATATTTTATTCATATTTTATGTTGAATGCTTCCTATGAGAATAGAATAATATTCAAGCAAGTACCACTCAAGAATATTTGTTGCAGTAAACATTGATTTTTTTGTATTTACTTATGAAACAGTGGGAAAAAAATGTGTGCGCATTTAACTTGACTTGATTGAGTTGAAGACATTGGTCTTTATAGTGGTCTTTATAGATATATTCAAAATATGAAAAGATGTTGGAATTTTTCTTTCAGTCTAGTTTGGGATTTATTCACACTAATCACTTAATGTCTTACACTTGTGATTATACTTTGAATAGTTAGGAATTTTTAGCTAATAGGAATCATCAGATCACAGAAAATGCATTTCCTGCATCAATAAATGTGATTAGTTTTGAAGTTGAATCGAAATAAACCTTGATAAAACAAGATTTATGTCCATTTAATTCTTTGAATACTCTAAATGATTCAATTAGGGTTTTACTTATTGCTGCATAAGGAAATTCTCTTCGTAAAATTGTGGCCTTACTTTCATTGCACTTCTCTGAGAAGAAATAAATATTCAACCTCGCTTACTGTCATACTTGTTCCAAGTACACAAAAATACACTTGTTCACGCTTAGTAACATGTTGTTCCAAAACTTCCTCTAAAATAAAGACGACTACTTTATTGTCTTACAGTATTTATGAACAGTTGTCTACGTGAAATACTTCGGATTCGTTGGTCAGACACCATCAGCAACAACGAACTGTGGGGAGAGAACAAACCACATTCCAGTGGATGAGGAAATCAGGAAGAAGCAAAGGAAGTGGATAGGACACACACTATGAAAAGCACCTAACTGCGTCACAAGACAAGCCCTCAACTGGAACCCTCAAAGTAAAAGGAAAAGAGGAAGGCCAAGGAACACATTACGCCGAGAAATAGAGAAAGATATGAGAGGAATGAACAAACATTGGACAGAAATGGAGAGGGAAGCCCAGGACAGAGTTGGTTGAAGAAAACTGGTTGGCGGCCTATACTCCACTGAGGATAACAGGCGTAAGTAAGTTAGTAAGTAAGTAAAGTAAGTAAGAGTTATTTTCACACACATCGTATAGGTATGTACTCTTATAATGCAGTCCATGTAGAAAAGCAGTGTGTACTGTTAGCAATATTAAAAATCATCAAACACTGTTTCTTTTGTCAAACCACGTTTCCACTTGTTATATATTTCGTACATTCTTGAATTATTCATTACTAACTGAACATACACCATGATTATTTGTGACTTTTCAGAGCAACTGTTTGCAGTGCCGCATCCTAGTTTTTTTTAAAAAATATAAATTGTAAATTTTATTTTGTGTTCTACGCTTACGTACTTACGCCTGTTAACCCTAGTGGAGCATAGGCCGTTGACCACTTTTCTCCAACCAACTCTGTCCTGGGAATCTCTTTCCAGTTCTGTCCAGTTCTTGTTCATTCCTTTCATATCTTTCTCTGTTTCTCGGCGTAATGTGTTCCTTGGCCTTCCTCTTTTCCTTTTACTTTGAGGGTTCCAGTTGAGGGCTTGTCTTGTGACGCAGTTAGGTGCTTTTCATAGTGTGTGTCCTATCCACTTCCTTTGCTTCTTCCTGATTTCCTCATCCACTGGAATGTGGTTTGTTCTCTCCCACAGTTCGTTGTTGCTGATGGTGTCTGACCAACGAATCCGAAGTATTTCACGTAGACAACTGTTCATAAATACTGTAAGACAATAAAGTAGTCGTCTTTATTTTAGAGGAAGTTTTGGAACAACATGTTACTAAGCGTGAACAAGTGTATTTTTGTGTACTTGGAACAAGTATGACAGTAAGCGAGGTTGAATATTTATTTCTTCTCAGAGAAGTGCAATGAAAGTAAGGCCACAATTTTACGAAGAGAATTTCCTTATGCAGCAATAAGTAAAACCCCAATTGAATCATTTAGAGTATTCAAAGAATTAAATGGACATAAATCTTGTTTTATCAAGGTTTATTTCGATTCAACTTCAAAACTAATCACATTTATTGATGCAGGAAATGCATTTTCTGTGATCTGATGATTCCTATTAGCTAAAAATTCCTAACTATTCAAAGTATAATCACAAGTGTAAGACATTAAGTGATTAGTGTGAATAAATCCCAAACTAGACTGAAAGAAAAATTCCAACATCTTTTCATATTTTGAATATATCTATAAAGACCACTATAAAGACCAATGTCTTCAACTCAATCAAGTCAAGTTAAATGCGCACACATTTTTTTCCCACTGTTTCATAAGTAAATACAAAAAAATCAATGTTTACTGCAACAAATATTCTTGAGTGGTACTTGCTTGAATATTATTCTATTCTCATAGGAAGCATTCAACATAAAATATGAATAAAATATACATTTATTTGTATACATATATATTTATATAATACTTGTGGTTTCAGTAGTTAAGTGGTCGTCATTTAACATTGAAGTGTTCCTTCTGTGTGTATAATGAATGAGAATAAAGTAAAATCTCAATCGGTTTCGTTTGGGCTTTGTTGGCTAATTTTTTTTCTATAGATTAAATTATGAAGATATATATACATATAAACATATTGAAGTGGATTCTTTTTTTTTAAAAAAAAATACCAACTTGTTAACTGGAAATATATTGTAAATGCTTTCTTTCATTAACATTTATTTAATGTTTTCTTGGTGGAGTTTGTGAATGCGGATCGATGATGATTACGCTTTATTTTTATTTTTTACTTTTTGATTGAAATTACTGGTATATAATTATATGTGCATTTGTTTCTATCGATTTTTAAAGAAAGCAGTAATTATTACAGAAAGTTGTAGCAGTTGCAAATTTTAGATTCTCTATGCACGCAATGTGTATTACATACAATTATATATATAAATATATATATATATATATGTGGTGTGTGCTACTTATATGAACGATATAAGTAGTATAAGAAAGGACGTGAAAGAAGAAGTCTCACGGTCAGAAGAGGAAAACGGAAAGCAAATGAAGCAAAAGCAAGAAGTAAATGGAGTACCAACAGGAAGTTAAGGAAGCAACAGTAGGAATGAAAGAAGGATGGAGCTTTGGAAGTCACGACTCAAAGATGGTATGCAAATAGAGTGTTCAATGTAATGTTTTCGTTTTTAATTGACTCAAAGTGTAAATTAGCATGCTCAACCCCTTATTATTACTTTTCTAAGCATTGATTCCCAAAGTTGACAATTATTTCCATTTGCATGAAATTCCGTTCATTCTCCAATACAATTATGGCATTCTTACTACAATGGACTTCTAGTTTGTAGTACATAAAGATAGACTTTGGAACTAAAAACCGAACAATATGTAGGAACACAATAGCATTTGCTACTTATTAAGAAGCATTTTGTGACATAAGCATTCTACAGAACAAATCAAGTAGCTGACAATCTTACTTAACTATTATTTCACTTTGGTTTCAAAGTTAGACAAGTAGTTCGTTTATTTTAGTTTTGAGTTTACTAATGTTTAGTTGTAATATTTTATAGGAATCTTCTGACAAATCAGTTAACAAATGGACCGTCGACGGCGAAACTAATGTTTGCTTGAAAAGGTGTATGAACAGAATTTAATAACATTTAGGAATTATATTTTAAAAATTTTGGATCCTTTGGCTAACACATAAGAACTGCTGTTAACTTAGGCTAGGAATGTATGTGATTAACACGACAAAAATATACTGAATACTGGTCTCTTAAGTAAACAAATCAGGTTTTAAGGCCTTGATAGATAAGGATAAATTGTATTTGAGAAGACTTGATTTACAATAGTGAAGAACAGAAGCATTCAGCACTTTAATTCACAGGGAAGTGAATAACTTTATAAACTCGGAAGCACTTGATGCAATATAGAATGAAGACAAGATTGTACTCTATAAGTTAATGTCCAAGTAAATTCATGCAGGGTTTCCTCTTTTAAATTGTAGGATCTGAAGATATTAACGACCAAAACAATGATTTTTGAAATACTATTCCAAAAAACTTCAATTATGCGAATGCCTGTGAACTGTAGCTCTGAAATCGTATTTAATTCTAAAATATAAGACTGCTACGATTATTATTGATCACTAATGTCACCAATTGATTATGGCAAGTAGTATTGGTTGTATGAGTTTCCAATAAAAATGCGAATAGAAAATAACTTTGATATACCAATATTTATTCGGCGGAAATGAGATGTTTGATGGAACATGGAAAACATACATATTGACAATCGTTTAATTTTCTGTTAAACCGTTTTAAAATAAACACACACCTTTTTTAATCAGTTCAAGTGACAATCTTCTCATGTTTGCAAGTGGGAAACATTTTGAAGATAGATTGTATTAGTGACCGATATTATTTGATAATCCACTAGAATTCAGGAAGTACTGGAAAGAAGCTTCATTCTAACATTTCAGTAATTTGGACCTATGGATCCGACAGGTTTAAACTAACAAAAACAGAGATTTTCACGGTGACTAGTATAACTTTGGACTAACATTTTTTAAATGCGCTGGCATATGTTTTAGCCTTTGTTCATTTCCAAACAGAGTGAAACACTCGTCAAATGCTATAATCAGAATTACTAAAACATTCCCCAGAACTCGCTTGATAAATATCTTTATTTCGGATTTATTTCATCGATCGATCAGTTGACCTTGAGGTTTCATTTCCCACCAGGAAAATCCTTGGCTGTGATTGGTTACGGTGTCATTTTAGTGTGCTATTTTCGTAACTGTCCCAACGACGTCTCTATTGAGTATAAATAAACACAATTTGAGTGCTTGGATTCATTGTGTTGTGGCTGAGTGTTTGTCGAATACACTTTCTACGCTAAATCAAGACTTCTTGCTGATTCAATTTGGTCAAGGGATCACAGTAGCCTACCTAGACACTGGTTCATTGTTTGTTCTCGTTATTCGTCTAAAGTGAACTCGTAATAGTTTAAGCGTACCTAGAGACGAGCGTAACAATTTCATATATTTATCGTTGACTGTGAGCATTATATTGTACACAAACCACAATTACTTTACTTCCCTTAATTTCCTATTTATTTTAATCAAGTGAATATTGTATGAATGACTTCTACAAAACTAATAGATTGTCATCCTGACATATATAATGCAGCGTTTAGATACAACTGAACCGCTCATTGCAATCTCTTATGCTGTATTCAATTGTTTTTTTTCGCACAGCTGACAACATGATTAGTTGTTTTTTTTTGTAGAAAAAGAGCCTTAAGCTATTCACTAGAAAGTAAGTACAGTAAGTAGTGTAGAAGGTGAATGAACCAAACTAATGGAACATAGAATTGTTTGTTTTGTCTTGTCGCAACACAAAACATCACTTAAAGTGACAACACACACACACACTCACCGATGTGAGTGTGTTTGCTGGGGAACACAAATGAAAAGCATAATTAACCTCATCATTATCATCATCTGATGATGATGATGACGATAACAATTTTATTGCTGATTTTTACGTTCCCATTTTATATTATATTTCCCAATGAACATGGAATGGAATGGCACAAAGAACAAAACAGAACAAACAAACAAACAAACCCTGTTAACCTTGATATAAATAAAGCGATCGACGGTACACACACAATTCCATAATCATAAAACCAATAATTAAAATTTTCAAAAAAATGGAAAAAAAAATTTAAAAAATAGAAGAAGAAGAAGTAGAAGAAGAAGAAATTAAAGCAACGGAAGAAGAAGGAGAAGGGCATATGAGAAGTTGCAGAAATAAAGGAATAACTAAATAACTAATCTAATGCCGATGACGGACGATCTATTGCTAATAACGATAACGGTAATAATAATAATAATAATGATAATAATTTTTTGTTGTTGCAAAAAAAACACATAAACTCCAATATGAAATAACATTCTGATAGAAAGAAAAAAATATATATATACGATTCTCTGATAATTAAAATGCATATATATATATATATATATATATATATATATATATATATATATATATATGTATAGGAAAATAATAACACAGATGAGTGTTAATTTATCAAAATAAAAAAGCATCCCACAGAGTTAAAGGGAAAAAATAAAGAAAAAAGGAAAAAGCCTACTCAGAATTTGTATTTTTTCATTCCTACCTTAATTGAACATCAGTGAAATAGTGAATAAATAAAAAAATCATTTGATGCTGATCATAACTGGAATCATTATTCCATCACTAATGGATAACAATTATTATCAATAAATAAAAGATATCTATACATATATATATGTATGTATTCTTTTGTTGTACTTCCTAATCACTAAATATCATTCTTATATATTACTGTTGTAAGCTATTCTAGCATGCGCTGATTAGACATGAATACAAATAATCAGAGATAAAGAAAGTAAGGGGTTGTGACGAGTGTTAAAGTTACACATATTATTAAAATCGCAGAATCGATCAATGTTAGACCACCATTTGGAAACCTGGAAGCACTTCGTGGCTGTTTCGTCATGGTATGGGATTCATTAGCAATGCATATCCACGACTCCTGCACCTTGCAGGAATCAAACCTAGGACATTTGGTCGTCCAGTGTTTCCAGGTTTCTAATGGTGGTCTAACACTGATCCATTCATGAGTTCAAATAATGTAATCAAAGATATTTCTTCAGCACAAAAGACTAAATGCACATAACAGTGGATTAGTTTAAAACTGTTAGTCTTCTAGAAGGTCATTCACAATCGAAAGAGCTTGGTTATGAGATTTTCAAATATGACACCATGTGAGGCGTGTTCAAACCTCATGATTAGAATCAGTCCTTCGGATTTTTCAAAAACGTTGTGAGGATGAGTGAACTCTGGGATGTTGGATTTAGTCACATATCATACACTAATTATAATATGCTTTTCAGCAACACAACGTTTGTCAGTCAAATGGTTAATAGTCGGAGTTGTGACTAGTACACAATTATTCGTTAAACCTCATACGGCAATGGCGCATGAATAATAATAAGAAGAAAAATCTTTATTTTCTGACGAATGAAATAAAAGATGGTGTGAA
>OX103972.1:47122755-47165749 GCA_944470395.2 Schistosoma turkestanicum | reverse complement strand
TGTAATGTAGATATATGTTATACTTCCAACGCTGAAATTCTGCGCCTTTTATGTCAACTGAAAATTATAGGTCATCCTAATACAGGTGTTTTGTCTCTCCGTCAAACATACAAATAACGACTTTGTTGTACGCAAACCCTGTACGCGACTGTAGACCTTCAATGTATATTACTACTCAAGTCTGAGATTCCCATCTTAATCGAAAAGCTGAACAATTTATTATCATGTAATTCGTTCCTTTCACGAATTCAGGCAAGCCACATACAGCTTAACAAGTTATGTCGAAATATTAACAATTTGCGATTTCGAAAAAAACGATAGTGACCTGGGTCTGTCCAAATCGTCTTGGAAAAAGCTACGAATGATACCAATGTTACTCGACTGAAAAAACATGTCAATCATGTTACTGACGAACGGTAGAAAAATTTCCTATCCATTTAGACAAACGCTGCCAATTTTGTTCGACAAAAACCTAAACTTATATTTTTATGATATTGTAGAAACAAAGTTACAAACTTTTCCAAACACATACTATTCACAACATAGAATCGATGATTTCGCAATGTGGATGAAATATCGTATTCTCATCACATCATATAACCTCACTCACTGATTCGGCCAGTTTGCTCATCATCGTGTGATTATCAAATCTGATGTAATAACAAGTTAAGTTTCTTCAATCAGATAATCCTATATAACCCCTTATGTCGTAAAAAGCCCTAACCCTACTTAAGTTAGCTAGACGCTACTGTTCGATGTAAGTTAGATTTAAGCTATATTTCTTGCAAGATTATAGTCATATCAAATCAACTGTAACCGAATTGGATTACTAAATTTATCATAAACATTAGTAATAGGTATTTGAGCAAACCTGTTTATAATGTATTTTCTACTTTAAATCTACACGAAGGTCTATGAAACATTTGGCCCTCGTACGTACTCCATTTTACCTGGTGATTCTTTCCAAGTGTCATTTTGTGTATCGGAGTTTAAAACATGATCAAATTCTCAGATTCACATGATTGTACATCTTTCGAGACCTGCAAATTGTTCTGGAAATGTAGAATCCGTCTGAAAATACCAGGCGAAACAATGTCGCAATACTCAACTTGATAGTCATGATTCAATTAATCATGGCAATGATCAGACTCCTATTGGAACTGAAGATACCAATAATTGACAACAATAATCCTATCACTCATTGAAGAAAGGAAAAAAATTATAACCAATCTTTGAAAGGAATACTCTGTGTTTCTAGCACCTGATATACCTGAACTCACAATTCCCGTCTTTTACAACCAATTAATCACTAATAACATCAAAGGATCAGACGCATCTTGGGTAGGCGACATGGAACCTCACCCTGAAGTAGGTTTACCAAACTTAGCATTCCTTGTTACGCTCGATATTTTGATAATTTCTCCTTTTCATTCATAATGGGGCAGTAAAAAAGAGAATTTGGTGCCACTTCAAACCGCCAACTGATTAGTAGTCAATTACACTATTAATATGTTGCCTTAGTAACAGCAAATAAACTTATAATGATATTAAAGGCAGCCAATAAATTTATAGCTGTCAGTTTATCATGTCGTTGTCACTTTCATATGTTTGTGAATCTGGGAAACTGTACCATACTTAAGTCAACTATTAAAGTAAAATGAAGGGGTTTGAACGTACATCAAACAGTGTGGCTAAAACAATTCTCTTTAATAATAATTTCTTAGGCAAAATAATGCGCGTTGGTTTATTTTTTTCTATGTATTAAAGTTAATTGTTGCCTACTGTTTTATTTACACCATTTGGTTGTCACAAATTATTAGCTGTGACTTAATTAGAGTACAATATAGTATACCTAAACAATGATCAAAGCTAAAATACATTGTGGTTTTCTTTGCAGTTTAAAAACATCGTTAGGTAAACTGAACAGAATCTCAGTTTACTGCATAGAGAATATTCTTTAATGCACCACAAACGTTCCACATTGTACGTATTTGGAAATTGTTATCATACACTGTACTTATAAAAGATCGTTGTACGCAAATACTAAAAACATATCACCAAAGAGTTTGATACTATTCAAAATTCTACAGCACTACGTTTCATCGCAAAAACAAACTTTCTGATTGCTATCAATAATTTGTTTTTAACTTAGGCATTAGAATTTTCAGATGATGAAAAAGAGAAACTGCATAGACGCACGTTAAAGATGAAACGAAAATCGCAATCACTAGGTGAGTTTTTTTCACACATTTCTCACAACTGTAAAATTTTAGTTTCGTCTAAGGTCTAATTAAAACTTCGTTTAAAAGTGAAAAGTTGATACATAGGATAGTAGTTGGGTTAATGGAAAATTAATATTATAATCGCATTATGTTATAGTAACTAAAACGCGTTAGATTCGCTAAAAGAATTAAGTTCATTATCCCATTATTAGTAAATAACGACTCTGAGTATCTCAGAGAGATTAGCTAGTAATGCAATACAACTGTTACTGACCAACATTAACCTAACCATACCGCATTTCTAAATATTGATAGTTTCTGAGTAACTTACAAATATCACTTGCTAGTGCGTTCTTCTATTCGTGAAGGTTGTATGCATTGTAATTTTAAATAATTGTACATATGTGTTGAAGTTCAAACAATTCACTTCTACCTGAACTTTGTGATGATGTTGTTGTTCAGAAGAACATTCAAAGCTCCACGACCAAACTATTCAGCTGAAAGAAAGAAACTCCACCATAATCGGACATCACTTAATGTATATTTAATGATTATGAGCATAGAAATTAAAGCCATATTTACTTTGATTTGAAGTGGAACCAACGAACTCAATCCAAATGTTAAGCCAACAAGAGAAACTGGACAAGCGGCATAGCAAACTGCCATTTGGTTTGAAGAAACGTCTAACTGCTGTTGCACCGAGCGTTCAACCCATAGACCGTACCCATGGTTATTCACTTCAACAACAACCCTGTAACTTAAGACCATGTTTGTCTATCCAATCATCAAACCAGTGGAACATGTATCCTAATGTTCAACCTCAATGGCAAAATCAAAGTTATGATCACAGCACCTGGCCATCTATGCCTACGTATCCTCCTATAGTACAAACTCCATATCCAAATATACCGCAAAACCCAGTGCCACTACACCCATTTCCATATCACTGTACGTTTGTCATTATATCATTCAATTTCTATATTGTATTATATTCTTCTGTATTAGTTTAGCCTGTATAAAAATCGTATCTCCTCAAGTTGTTTTCAAAAGTATCACGTGTTGAACAATTGATTTCTTAATCGTAAACTATAGTTTTAGCAACAAATCTTTACAAAATTCATTTCTGGTTTTGTATAGACAAAATATGCGATAGGAACTAGATACTAGCAGTTAGGCACAGAAAGCTTGTTTCTTTTGCCAATCGGAGTAGGATTTTTAGCTTATTTTTCAGTAATTGTGACCTGTAAACTACTGAAAGCTTTGCAATAGAAACAATCTTAAAAGGAGCTTGTAGAATTTACAACCACACCATACACCTATGCAACAACAAGTTTTTGGGTATTACAGTATGAAGGCAATTTTGCTAAACAAACGTTTTTTTCATTAGAACCTCATCTCAATTTTTGTTTCATTCCAAACAGATACTCTCCCTGAACAAACCTACCAACAGAATTCGTGGTCATCGTATGCTCCATCGTGATCAAAAAACTATTCAATGTTTCATGAACTATCCATGTACAAAATATAAATATGTACCAACATAAACGATTAAGTGGTCTTTTTATTATCAAAGATCAAATTTTGTTTCCCGACTATTTTAAAATAGATTTTAAAGCGTGACCGTATGTAAGCGTGGTTTGTGTAATAACACTAGAAAGTAAAGTTTGTGCTGGTACTCATTTAAACATTTTAGAACAGTCGTTTGAATATTTGACTAGTTCTGATGACTACCACATCCTAATATCGTTAATAGGTTATCGAAAATCTACATGGTATTCGCTAAAAATAAGCTGATATCTGAACATAGATGCAACAGACGGTCGCCACAATCTGTTCCATGAGTCGCGACACCATAAGATCCACCCAGATGTCTTTCGTTTTCGCTTAGTCTACCTAATTGAGCATTAACGTCACCCTCACTATTACTACATCAGAGTACCTAACGTTTTGGAGGTGCGAAAGCTTCTTGTGAAACTTATCTTTTACCTCATCTGAGCTGCAGTCAGTGGGAGCATAGGCAGAGACGACGAAGAGGTGACTGCGAGTGTCCCCATCTTTCGGAGTTCTTACTATCTAGTCTAGTCGGACAGCTCACAAGTGACTGTCTACTGGGACACAGTTTAAGAGAGCTAGTTCTGCTTTAAAAAGCAGTGCTATACCTACACCAGTGAGGCCATGGATAGCAGCACTGATGCTTTCAAATGGACGAAGCGTGAATCTATACGATGGTTTATTTTGACATCGTGAGGTTAAATTATTCACTGTACTCGGATCCTGTATGCGCGTTTCGGAGACGCAGCATATATCAGTGGCACGAAATTCTACAGTCCTAGCTAAGGAAACCTGCAGTCTTATCTTGGATAACGTCCGAACATTAGAAGCAGTTCACAGCGGGCTTTTGGGGGACTAGGAAATAGCGAATCGTGTACTCGATTCGTTAGCATTAGCCGCGCGGATTGTTAAAGGTACACGAGGAGGAATAGACGTGGAGACAAGAGAGAATTGGGGGAAGGATTTGATTGTGAGCAAGTTGATGTCGTGTGTTGTTAGGGCTATGAGGGTGGACTTCACTTCCTGGCTGCCCACACCGTGGAAGGTTACTTCTGAAGGGACCCGGGAGTGAAGTTGGGTTAGTGTCGCACTTAGTAACTGTAGGGCTCAAGGGACAACTACTTGAGACCGATCACCTACGGCCTTTTTAAAGGAGGTTTGTAATGTTAGCTCCGTTCTTCATATGGCCCTACCGGTAGAGATGGAAATTCGTGCGGTAAGTTGAGATGTGGCGTTTTTAGGGTCAACCTTTTCTAACTGATTTCTACCTTGTGAAAATGTGGCATCGCTGCAAATGCTGGTTGTTCGACGGAAAAGCCTCTCTGCTGTCACACCCCTCTGCAGTCAGCAATACGATTTCACCCTCAGATTTTGAGTTGCTGCTTTGAGTATGACCGTTCTCAAATAGACCTGCCGGGCATGGTCGGATCTACAGAACTGTTGTTCTAGTGAAGGTAGCAGTTTCATTCGGGCCAATGTTGTGAAACGACAAGTTACTTTATATTCCCAGTTTAGTGTACAGAAAAGTAGTGGGTTATGAATGTTTTATCACTGAATTCTAAACAAACAATTGATATAAAGTTCACACCAAAGGTTGTACATACAACTAATTATATTACAGTATGGTTCGTTTGAAAATGTTAGACACGGAATGTACGTACAATGCGGACAATTCTTTGCCTACATATTGGGCATTCAGTCAGCTTTCTTCCGCAATCAACACACGAAAATAAATGACCGCATTCCAGAAATACACAGTTAATTGGAGCTTCCATACAAATCCCACATTCATCATTCAAATCAACTGGACATTTATCAGGTGGGGATTTTTCACTTGATGTTCCAACATTCTGACAGTTTCCGAATTCTGGTTTTTCTTGAGCTTCAAATGTTGCTGTAAAGAGAATATACAAAAACAATTTGACTAGCCTGTTTGTATAGGATAATGGGATAAGAATAAGCACAAGTATGTTGACACTGCTTCTATAGATAGAAGGGTATGAATAACGGCAACTTGCAATGGAGAACCAAGGAGATATTTTTGTCACATTAAGCTTGTTTTCTTACTATCTACTTCAAGATACACTTTCTTTCTAATCAAAACTAATTATTACTATTGAGGTGTGCTGACGCGAGCGGTCATTCGGAGACAATTATAATCAAATGGTTCTTCGGATATTTTCATCTTACGGAGCTCTAGGATTCAAATGTTCGTTTAATGTTTAAATATATGTATTGACTAACTTTTACGCGGTTTTCGGGACTCACATGCTTGTTGCTGTTTGTTATTGCGCCATAACTGTTTTGCTCTGGAAATGAGTTCAGCTTTTTCTACACAATGTGTGAAGTCGACGAAATTACAAACCAAAAGATCTTTGATTTGACGAACGGAGAGGTTTTCAATGGATTCTTCTGACATCAAGTCTTCAAGTCTAACTTTGCGTTTTGTTGAATCTGAAGACTAAGCATAATTTATATTCCAATTAATTAACAAGGCATAGTGAGAGTGAAGATCATAGTTTACTAGGCTACATAAGTGTATGCATAGTGTTCATAATTTCTAAAGTTTATGGGATAAGAAAGGATATGTAGCACTGTATTAAATCAGATGTTTCATGACAAGCCGACATTAATGACCAAATGAATTTTGTCTGCACTGACGTACTGGAAATATTTTTAGGATATGAGAACGACAGTAACGCGAGACAGATTTATCGAATGATCTGGTTGACGGTTCATCCTACAATCTACTTGAGACAATAAGCGACAGTTCGTGCATATTCTCTATCTGACAAAGAAGCAGTGTGTGTGGTTAAAGTATTGATTCATTAACCGAGAGACTATAGCTTTGAACCTATACTAGCTGCTTAGTACTTCTAGCCCTTTTCGTTATTGAGTTAGATACATTAGTATAGTGACCCGTAAAATTTCATTATTTATGTCTTAAAAGTTTGAGCAATTTAATTAGCAAGTATGTTCAGTCAACAAATTCTGGTTAGCAGACGTTTCTCTAATCCCACTAATTATTGTTGTTAATTATATTTTATTAAGATTCAGTACGAGTTTTTTTACAGTGATCGATTCGGCGAACAAGAATTAGGTAAGGTTTCTTGAATAAAGTTGCTACAGTAAGTTGTCATAGTACCAGTCATTAGTTCAAGTGTCAAAGAAATTAATTATTAGTTCGTACAGTTCAAGATAGATAAGCGACATTAATTATCAAATGCCCTTGGTATTGATAAACTTGATAGTTAATATCTATCAAAGTAACAAGACGATTACATTTTTTGATGTTTTTCGGGAACTGAACGGACTTCAAATTTTTAAATGGAAATTACAGATAACAATGACTTTCCTTAGATCTTAAGACTTAATTTTTCTTGTATCCTAACACTAAACATTGATTTTCCTGAATAACATTTTACTTCTGTGGGCATAACAAAGTCAAATCCTGTCAGGTAAGCATCAACATGCTGGTGTATCACTTTAAAATCGAATGTTTTTGTAATTCAGGAAAAGTAATGTGAAACAACTGAATTTGTGATATATTAGTTTTAAAACAGGTGAATGGATTGCCAACCTACTTTCTTTTTTCGCTAAGTAAACAAAAACAGTAAAACCTATTTGAGCGATCCAACTTCTAAAACCTTATTTTCCCATTACTGAGCTTTTTATTTTGCCAAATAATCGATATTAATGTGCACTCAGGCCTCACTCATACGAAGAATTTGAAGTAAGAATCTAACTTTCCTGAAGGGTCAAGCCGTAAGCATATGCATAATTTCTCGACAAAATTGATCAATACCTAAAACTTTTCTCTAGTTTTCGATGTTTGAGAGTTATGGAGCAAACTACGACCGTGAATATCGAATAAAATAGGTCTATAGATTTTCGAAATTTTTAAATATTTCAAAGATATTCAATTTTTCTACTCCGCAGTCAATATTATTCGTGTAAAAGTGAAAGTAAAAAGTATGTTTGCTATGTACACTAACCACATATTCACCAGCATTTCTTCTGCGAGGGGTAATGCCTAAACTTGTAAGCACTGCTTCTACAAATTGCTCTTTCTCAATCAGACCAACAGAGGATATATTACGACGTTGCATAAACCATTTTAAATCGCGGATATTAAGACTCATTACTGAATCCCAGTTAGCTTGATTTAATTCTAAAACTCTGCACCGGTTGCACAAAATTGTACGATCTGGAAGAAAAAATACATCAAACAGATTTCGAAATCAACACTTGACTGAATTAATACTACGAAGTAGCATTACATAATCTTTCTTTTATACCACATGTTAGGAATAGGATATATACTGCTATTAACTGCGGTTATAATCTAATAATATTTATCACAAAATGTAAGACCGAATTTTCTACCTTCATGAACATATTTCTTCTTGTTTTCTGTTTCGCCTCTACAAGTTACAGTTTCATAAGGAGTATAAAATGAGAGATGCATTTCTAAATTTTTGTATGGACTGTAGATAGTCTTTTACCGCTCTTCTTCCTGTTTGAATTCAACTCTATCATGGTCAAACTCGCAACAATACGAACATCTGACTTTGACTCGTTGTCCTGGGAATAAGAACTTCAGTGTTTTTCATGAACACCTTTCTACATTTGGCTTATTATTTGTTATTTGATGAATTAATACATGCCATTTTGGCTGAATTTTCCACCTATAAATAGTGGCTTAAAGGAGATACTTCTCTGATGCACTTTCTACATGCAATATAGATTCACTTACTTCCTTACGCCTGTTACTCCCAATGCAGGATAGACCGCCAACCAGTTTTCTCTAACGAACTCTGTCCTGGGCTTCTCTCTCCAGTTCTGTCCAATCTTTGTTCATTCTTCTCAAATCTTTCTCTATTTCTCGGCGTAATGCGTTCCTTGGTCATTCTCTTTTCCTTTTCCCTTGAGGGTTCCAAGTGAGGGCTTGTCTTGTGACGCAGTTAGGTGCTTTTCGCAGTGTGTGTCCTATCCACTTCCAACGCTTATTCCTGCTTTCCTCCTCCACTGGAATCCGGTTTGTTCTCTCCCACAGATACACTCGTTCTGTGTATAAAACCCATCCTGTCGATAGCGAAGACAGGAAAACACTATGTAGGTTCCTCGAAACTACGGCATTCCTGAGAGTATAGTCAACATCATGCGAAATTCTTATGATGGATTCAACTGCAAAATCGTACACGAAGGACAGCTAACAGACTCTTTCGAGGTGGAGTCCGGTTTCAGGCAAGGTTGCTTACTCTCACTTTTTATCCTTCTCCTGGTGATCGACTGGATTATGAAGACGTCAGCATCTGGAGGGAAGTAGGTTTACAGTGGACAGCTAGGATGTATATGAACGATATGGACTTCGCAGATGACCTGACTGTCCTGTCGCACACGCAAGAGAAGACGACCAGTGTAGCAGCATCCTAGGCAACAACAGACATCCACATACACAAAGGGAAAGGCAAGACTCTCCGATACAACACAACATGTGCCAACCAAATCACTCTTGATGGAGATGACTCGGAGGACGTTAACACCTTTCCACATCTGGGCAGCATCATCGACAACCAAGGTGGATCCGATGCAGATGTGATGGCTTGGATCGGGAAAGTAAGGGATGCATTTCTACAAGTGAACCACATCTGGAACCCAAAACAACTATCAACCAACACCCGAGTCAGGGTTTTCAATACAAATGTCAAGACAGTCGTACTGTATGGAGTGGAAACTTGGAGAACTACCAAAGCCATCATCCAGAGGATAAAAGTATTCATTAACAGCTGTCTACGCAAAATACCTCGGATTCGTTATCCAGACACCGTCAACAACAACGTACTGTGGGAGAGAACAAACTAGATTCCAGTGCAGGAGGAAATGAGGAAGGAGCGTTGGAAGTGGATAGGACACGCACTGCGAAAAGCACCTAACTGCGTCACAAGACAAGCCCTCACTTGGAACTCTCAAGGGAAAAGGAAAAGAGGATGACCAAGGAACACATTACGCCGAGAAATAGGGAAAGATTTGAGAAGAATGAACAAAGATTGGACAGAACTGGAGAGAGAAGCCCAGGACAGAGTTCGTTAGAGAAAACTGGTTGGCGGTCTATCCTGCATTGGGAGTAACAGGCGTAAGTAACTAAGTGAATCTATATTGCATGTAGAAAGTGCATCAGAGAAGTATCTCCTTTAAGCCACTATTTATAGGTGGAAAATTCAGCCAAAATGGCATGTATTAATTCATCAAATAACAAATAATAAGCCAAATGTAGAAAGGTGTTCATGAAAAACACTGAAGTTCTTATTCCCAGGACAACGAGTCAAAGTCAGATGTTCGTATTGTTGCGAGTTTGACCATGATAGAGTTGAATTCAAACAGGAAGAAGAGCGGTAAAAGACTATCTACAGTCCATACAAAAATTTAGAAATGCATCTCTCATTTTATACTCCTTATGAAACTGTAACTTGTAGAGGCGAAACAGAAAACAAGAAGAAATATGTTCATGAAGGTAGAAAATTCGGTCTTACATTTTGTGATAAATATTATTAGATTATAACCGCAGTTAATAGCAGTATATATCCTATTCCTAACATGTGGTATAAAAGAAAGATTATGTAATGCTACTTCGTAGTATTAATTCAGTCAAGTGTTGATTTCGAAATCTGTTTGATGTATTTTTTCTTCCAGATCGTACAATTTTGTGCAACCGGTGCAGAGTTTTAGAATTAAATCAAGCTAACTGGGATTCAGTAATGAGTCTTAATATCCGCGATTTAAAATGGTTTATGCAACGTCGTAATATATCCTCTGTTGGTCTGATTGAGAAAGAGCAATTTGTAGAAGCAGTGCTTACAAGTTTAGGCATTACCCCTCGCAGAAGAAATGCTGGTGAATATGTGGTTAGTGTACATAGCAAACATACTTTTCACTTTCACTTTTACACGAATAATATTGACTGCGGAGTAGAAAAATTGAATATCTTTGAAATATTTAAAAATTTCGAAAATCTATAGACCTATTTTATTCGATATTCACGGTCGTAGTTTGCTCCATAACTCTCAAACATCGAAAACTAGAGAAAAGTTTTAGGTATTGATCAATTTTGTCGAGAAATTATGCATATGCTTACGGCTTGACCCTTCAGGAAAGTTAGATTCTTACTTCAAATTCTTCGTATGAGTGAGGCCTGAGTGCACATTAATATCGATTATTTGGCAAAATAAAAAGCTCAGTAATGGGAAAATAAGGTTTTAGAAGTTGGATCGCTCAAATAGGTTTTACTGTTTTTGTTTACTTAGCGAAAAAAGAAAGTAGGTTGGCAATCCATTCACCTGTTTTAAAACTAATATATCACAAATTCAGTTGTTTCACATTACTTTTCCTGAATTACAAAAACATTCGATTTTAAAGTGATACACCAGCATGTTGATGCTTACCTGACAGGATTTGACTTTGTTATGCCCACAGAAGTAAAATGTTATTCAGGAAAATCAATGTTTAGTGTTAGGATACAAGAAAAATTAAGTCTTAAGATCTAAGGAAAGTCATTGTTATCTGTAATTTCCATTTAAAAATTTGAAGTCCGTTCAGTTCCCGAAAAACATCAAAAAATGTAATCGTCTTGTTACTTTGATAGATATTAACTATCAAGTTTATCAATACCAAGGGCATTTGATAATTAATGTCGCTTATCTATCTTGAACTGTACGAACTAATAATTAATTTCTTTGACACTTGAACTAATGACTGGTACTATGACAACTTACTGTAGCAACTTTATTCAAGAAACCTTACCTAATTCTTGTTCGCCGAATCGATCACTGTAAAAAAACTCGTACTGAATCTTAATAAAATATAATTAACAACAATAATTAGTGGGATTAGAGAAACGTCTGCTAACCAGAATTTGTTGACTGAACATACTTGCTAATTAAATTGCTCAAACTTTTAAGACATAAATAATGAAATTTTACGGGTCACTATACTAATGTATCTAACTCAATAACGAAAAGGGCTAGAAGTACTAAGCAGCTAGTATAGGTTCAAAGCTATAGTCTCTCGGTTAATGAATCAATACTTTAACCACACACACTGCTTCTTTGTCAGATAGAGAATATGCACGAACTGTCGCTTATTGTCTCAAGTAGATTGTAGGATGAACCGTCAACCAGATCATTCGATAAATCTGTCTCGCGTTACTGTCGTTCTCATATCCTAAAAATATTTCCAGTACGTCAGTGCAGACAAAATTCATTTGGTCATTAATGTCGGCTTGTCATGAAACATCTGATTTAATACAGTGCTACATATCCTTTCTTATCCCATAAACTTTAGAAATTATGAACACTATGCATACACTTATGTAGCCTAGTAAACTATGATCTTCACTCTCACTATGCCTTGTTAATTAATTGGAATATAAATTATGCTTAGTCTTCAGATTCAACAAAACGCAAAGTTAGACTTGAAGACTTGATGTCAGAAGAATCCATTGAAAACCTCTCCGTTCGTCAAATCAAAGATCTTTTGGTTTGTAATTTCGTCGACTTCACACATTGTGTAGAAAAAGCTGAACTCATTTCCAGAGCAAAACAGTTATGGCGCAATAACAAACAGCAACAAGCATGTGAGTCCCGAAAACCGCGTAAAAGTTAGTCAATACATATATTTAAACATTAAACGAACATTTGAATCCTAGAGCTCCGTAAGATGAAAATATCCGAAGAACCATTTGATTATAATTGTCTCCGAATGACCGCTCGCGTCAGCACACCTCAATAGTAATAATTAGTTTTGATTAGAAAGAAAGTGTATCTTGAAGTAGATAGTAAGAAAACAAGCTTAATGTGACAAAAATATCTCCTTGGTTCTCCATTGCAAGTTGCCGTTATTCATACCCTTCTATCTATAGAAGCAGTGTCAACATACTTGTGCTTATTCTTATCCCATTATCCTATACAAACAGGCTAGTCAAATTGTTTTTGTATATTCTCTTTACAGCAACATTTGAAGCTCAAGAAAAACCAGAATTCGGAAACTGTCAGAATGTTGGAACATCAAGTGAAAAATCCCCACCTGATAAATGTCCAGTTGATTTGAATGATGAATGTGGGATTTGTATGGAAGCTCCAATTAACTGTGTATTTCTGGAATGCGGTCATTTATTTTCGTGTGTTGATTGCGGAAGAAAGCTGACTGAATGCCCAATATGTAGGCAAAGAATTGTCCGCATTGTACGTACATTCCGTGTCTAACATTTTCAAACGAACCATACTGTAATATAATTAGTTGTATGTACAACCTTTGGTGTGAACTTTATATCAATTGTTTGTTTAGAATTCAGTGATAAAACATTCATAACCCACTACTTTTCTGTACACTAAACTGGGAATATAAAGTAACTTGTCGTTTCACAACATTGGCCCGAATGAAACTGCTACCTTCACTAGAACAACAGTTCTGTAGATCCGACCATGCCCGGCAGGTCTATTTGAGAACGGTCATACTCAAAGCAGCAACTCAAAATCTGAGGGTGAAATCGTATTGCTGACTGCAGAGGGGTGTGACAGCAGAGAGGCTTTTCCGTCGAACAACCAGCATTTGCAGCGATGCCACATTTTCACAAGGTAGAAATCAGTTAGAAAAGGTTGACCCTAAAAACGCCACATCTCAACTTACCGCACGAATTTCCATCTCTACCGGTAGGGCCATATGAAGAACGGAGCTAACATTACAAACCTCCTTTAAAAAGGCCGTAGGTGATCGGTCTCAAGTAGTTGTCCCTTGAGCCCTACAGTTACTAAGTGCGACACTAACCCAACTTCACTCCCGGGTCCCTTCAGAAGTAACCTTCCACGGTGTGGGCAGCCAGGAAGTGAAGTCCACCCTCATAGCCCTAACAACACACGACATCAACTTGCTCACAATCAAATCCTTCCCCCAATTCTCTCTTGTCTCCACGTCTATTCCTCCTCGTGTACCTTTAACAATCCGCGCGGCTAATGCTAACGAATCGAGTACACGATTCGCTATTTCCTAGTCCCCCAAAAGCCCGCTGTGAACTGCTTCTAATGTTCGGACGTTATCCAAGATAAGACTGCAGGTTTCCTTAGCTAGGACTGTAGAATTTCGTGCCACTGATATATGCTGCGTCTCCGAAACGCGCATACAGGATCCGAGTACAGTGAATAATTTAACCTCACGATGTCAAAATAAACCATCGTATAGATTCACGCTTCGTCCATTTGAAAGCATCAGTGCTGCTATCCATGGCCTCACTGGTGTAGGTATAGCACTGCTTTTTAAAGCAGAACTAGCTCTCTTAAACTGTGTCCCAGTAGACAGTCACTTGTGAGCTGTCCGACTAGACTAGATAGTAAGAACTCCGAAAGATGGGGACACTCGCAGTCACCTCTTCGTCGTCTCTGCCTATGCTCCCACTGACTGCAGCTCAGATGAGGTAAAAGATAAGTTTCACAAGAAGCTTTCGCACCTCCAAAACGTTAGGTACTCTGATGTAGTAATAGTGAGGGTGACGTTAATGCTCAATTAGGTAGACTAAGCGAAAACGAAAGACATCTGGGTGGATCTTATGGTGTCGCGACTCATGGAACAGATTGTGGCGACCGTCTGTTGCATCTATGTTCAGATATCAGCTTATTTTTAGCGAATACCATGTAGATTTTCGATAACCTATTAACGATATTAGGATGTGGTAGTCATCAGAACTAGTCAAATATTCAAACGACTGTTCTAAAATGTTTAAATGAGTACCAGCACAAACTTTACTTTCTAGTGTTATTACACAAACCACGCTTACATACGGTCACGCTTTAAAATCTATTTTAAAATAGTCGGGAAACAAAATTTGATCTTTGATAATAAAAAGACCACTTAATCGTTTATGTTGGTACATATTTATATTTTGTACATGGATAGTTCATGAAACATTGAATAGTTTTTTGATCACGATGGAGCATACGATGACCACGAATTCTGTTGGTAGGTTTGTTCAGGGAGAGTATCTGTTTGGAATGAAACAAAAATTGAGATGAGGTTCTAATGAAAAAAACGTTTGTTTAGCAAAATTGCCTTCATACTGTAATACCCAAAAACTTGTTGTTGCATAGGTGTATGGTGTGGTTGTAAATTCTACAAGCTCCTTTTAAGATTGTTTCTATTGCAAAGCTTTCAGTAGTTTACAGGTCACAATTACTGAAAAATAAGCTAAAAATCCTACTCCGATTGGCAAAAGAAACAAGCTTTCTGTGCCTAACTGCTAGTATCTAGTTCCTATCGCATATTTTGTCTATACAAAACCAGAAATGAATTTTGTAAAGATTTGTTGCTAAAACTATAGTTTACGATTAAGAAATCAATTGTTCAACACGTGATACTTTTGAAAACAACTTGAGGAGATACGATTTTTATACAGGCTAAACTAATACAGAAGAATATAATACAATATAGAAATTGAATGATATAATGACAAACGTACAGTGATATGGAAATGGGTGTAGTGGCACTGGGTTTTGCGGTATATTTGGATATGGAGTTTGTACTATAGGAGGATACGTAGGCATAGATGGCCAGGTGCTGTGATCATAACTTTGATTTTGCCATTGAGGTTGAACATTAGGATACATGTTCCACTGGTTTGATGATTGGATAGACAAACATGGTCTTAAGTTACAGGGTTGTTGTTGAAGTGAATAACCATGGGTACGGTCTATGGGTTGAACGCTCGGTGCAACAGCAGTTAGACGTTTCTTCAAACCAAATGGCAGTTTGCTATGCCGCTTGTCCAGTTTCTCTTGTTGGCTTAACATTTGGATTGAGTTCGTTGGTTCCACTTCAAATCAAAGTAAATATGGCTTTAATTTCTATGCTCATAATCATTAAATATACATTAAGTGATGTCCGATTATGGTGGAGTTTCTTTCTTTCAGCTGAATAGTTTGGTCGTGGAGCTTTGAATGTTCTTCTGAACAACAACATCATCACAAAGTTCAGGTAGAAGTGAATTGTTTGAACTTCAACACATATGTACAATTATTTAAAATTACAATGCATACAACCTTCACGAATAGAAGAACGCACTAGCAAGTGATATTTGTAAGTTACTCAGAAACTATCAATATTTAGAAATGCGGTATGGTTAGGTTAATGTTGGTCAGTAACAGTTGTATTGCATTACTAGCTAATCTCTCTGAGATACTCAGAGTCGTTATTTACTAATAATGGGATAATGAACTTAATTCTTTTAGCGAATCTAACGCGTTTTAGTTACTATAACATAATGCGATTATAATATTAATTTTCCATTAACCCAACTACTATCCTATGTATCAACTTTTCACTTTTAAACGAAGTTTTAATTAGACCTTAGACGAAACTAAAATTTTACAGTTGTGAGAAATGTGTGAAAAAAACTCACCTAGTGATTGCGATTTTCGTTTCATCTTTAACGTGCGTCTATGCAGTTTCTCTTTTTCATCATCTGAAAATTCTAATGCCTAAGTTAAAAACAAATTATTGATAGCAATCAGAAAGTTTGTTTTTGCGATGAAACGTAGTGCTGTAGAATTTTGAATAGTATCAAACTCTTTGGTGATATGTTTTTAGTATTTGCGTACAACGATCTTTTATAAGTACAGTGTATGATAACAATTTCCAAATACGTACAATGTGGAACGTTTGTGGTGCATTAAAGAATATTCTCTATGCAGTAAACTGAGATTCTGTTCAGTTTACCTAACGATGTTTTTAAACTGCAAAGAAAACCACAATGTATTTTAGCTTTGATCATTGTTTAGGTATACTATATTGTACTCTAATTAAGTCACAGCTAATAATTTGTGACAACCAAATGGTGTAAATAAAACAGTAGGCAACAATTAACTTTAATACATAGAAAAAAATAAACCAACGCGCATTATTTTGCCTAAGAAATTATTATTAAAGAGAATTGTTTTAGCCACACTGTTTGATGTACGTTCAAACCCCTTCATTTTACTTTAATATTGACTTAAGTATGTACAGTTCCCAGATTCACAAACATATGAAAGTGACAACGACATGATAAACTGACAGCTATAATTTATTGGCTGCCTTTAATATCATTATAAATTTATTTGCTGTTACTAAGGCAGCATATTAATAGTGTATTGACTACTAATCAGTTGGCGGTTTGAAGTGGCATCAAATTCTCTTTTTTACTGCTCCATTATGAATGAAAAGGAGAAATTATCAAAATATCGAGCTAACAAGGAATGCTGAGTTTGTAAACCTACTTCAGGTGGAGGTTCCATGTCGCCTACCCAAGATGCGTCTGATCCTTTGATGTTATTAGTGATTAATTGGTTGTAAAAGACGGGAATTGTGAGTTCAGGTATATCAGGTGCATAGAACACAGATATTCCTTTCAAAGATTGGTTAATTTTTTTCCTTTCTTCATGAGTGATAGGATTATTGTTGTCAATTATTGGTATTTCAGTTCCAATAGGAGTCTGATCATTGCCATGATTAAGTGAATCATGACTATCAAGTTGAGTATTGGACATTGTTTCGCCTGGTATTTCAGACGATTCTACATTTCCAGAACAAATTGCAGGTCTCGAAAGTGTACAATCACGTGAATCTGAGATTTGATCATGTTTAAACTCCGATACACAAAATGACTTGGAAAGAATCACCAGGTAAAATGGAGTACGTACAGGGCCAAATGTTTCATAGACCTTCGGTAGATTTAAGTAGAAAATACATCATAACAGGTTTGCTCAAATACCTATTAGTAATGTTTATGATAAATTTAGAATCCAATTCGGTTACAGTGATTTGATATGATAATCTGCAAGAAATATAGCTTAAATCTAACTTACATGAACATAGCGTTTAGCTAATAATTTGGGTTAAGCTTTTTACGACATAAGGGTTTATAGGATAATCTGATTGAAGAACTAACTTGTTATTACATCAGATTTGTAATCACACGATGAATGAAGCAAACCTGGCCAATCAATGAGTGAGTTATATGATGTGATGAGAATAAGATTTCATCCACACTGGAAATCATCGATTCTATGTTGTGAATAGTAGGTTTGGAAAAGTTTGTCAATTTGTTTCAAAATCATAAAAATAAAGTTAGTTTTTGTCGAAAAAATTGGCGCGTTTGTCTAAATGGATAGAATTTTTCTACCGTTCTGTCAGTAACATGATTGACATGTTTTTCAGTCGAGTACATTGGTTCATTCGTAGCTTTTCCAAGACGATTTGGACAGACCCAGTCACTATCGTTTTTTCGAAATCGCAAATTGTTAATATTTCGACATAACTTGTTAAGCTGTATGTGGCTTGCCTGAATTCGTGAAAGGAACGAATTACATGATATTAAATTGGTCAGCTTTCATTAATAATGGGAATCTCAGACTTGAGTATCAATATATATTGAAGGTCTACAGTCGCGTACAGGGTTTGCGTACAACAAAGTCGTTATTTGTATGTTTGACGGAGAGACAAAACACCTGTATTAGGATGACCTATAATTTTCAGTTGACATAAAGGCGCAGAATTTCAGCGTTGGAAGTATAACATATATCTACATTACAAAAAAGTAACTCAATGACGTTATAATTTTTGGGACATTTCGGCATGTAGCGTGTCACGTGACCAGTTCAATTGGCTTTTAGACATACCTCGGTTGCCCTCGATCTCCAGTCAACCTGAATGGAATACGAACAAAACCTAAATCAACTTGTTTCATCTGTCGTACAAAGTCCTCGTAAGTAAAGCTGGGTTCGACCAAGTTTTCCACTGATTGACTATCACGAGTATACAACTAATAAATGTATCATCTTTAAGAAGACACCTTTAAATCCGACTAAATCATGTAAATAATTTAGTCTATGTTTATTAGATTTAATTTGTGAATAAGTTTTGCACACTTGAAATTTATCTGTATGAGTAGTGAATCAATAGTCTGCATCTCTTCCCATACATTATATGAATGTATGGTGAATGATGATTAGAAAGCTAGATAGGGATTTTTATATAGATGATAAGCAATTTATTAATTTCTGTCACCGAATCTCAAAAAATTAGATGATAGAATCGATAATGAGATATTGAGGTGAATCTAGCCACGATAATATTCGCACAGAACTCATAAAACCTATTACTCTAACGAGCAGTAACTAAGAAATCTTAGATTTTGGACTTGGTTCTACGTAATATCATTATTAATGTATGCTGGGTTAAGTTCATTGTTTTTGGTTGAATTCGGTATTTCATTTGATAAGACTGATAAGTTGTGTACAAAGTTTATTTCTGAAATGGTGTCTTCATCAAAATTAAGCAGGACGAAGGTTTTTTTGTACGCCAATAAATATTAAACATAGGATAGATATAAATTTGACAATATCAAAGAAGTAATGATGTTCCAACACCCGGTAGTGATGTTAGTGAGGATCTTACATGTTGATGTTACATTTAGATGTTTCATGTTGATGTTACACGACGAAGGTACATTCTGATGTTTTATGATGTTGTTGCATGATCATGTTACATGAGGATGTTAGATGATGTTGTTTCATGATGATGATACATGAGTATGTTACATGTTGATGGTACATTTTATTGTTACATGTTGATGTTACATGATGAATCTACATTCTGAAGATAGATGACGTTGTTGGATGATGATGTTACATGAGGATATTACATGTCGATGATAAATTTTGATGTTACAATTTGATGTTACATGTTGATGTTACATTCTGATGTTACGTGATGTTGTTGCATGCTGATGTTACATGATGATGTTACAGGATGTTGTTGCATGATGATGTTACATGTCGATGATACATTTTGATTTTACATTTTGATGTTACATGTTGATGTTACACGATGATGTTACATTATGATGTTATATGATGGTGTTGATACTGATATTACAAGGGGATGTTATATGTTGACATTACATTTACATGTTACATGTGATGTTACATTCTGTTGTTACATGATGTTGTGGCATGATGATGGTACATGAGAATGGAACATTTTGATGTTAAATTTGAATGTTTCATGTTGATGTTACATGTTGATGTTATATGATGATGATACATTCTGATGTTACAATCCGATGTTACATGATGTTGATACATGAAGATGTTACATGAGTATGTTACATGTTGATGTTATATTTTGATGTTAATTTTTGATGTCACTTGATGAGGTTATATTCTAATGTTATATGATGTTGTTGCATGATGATATTACATGAGGATGGTACATGTTGCCATTAAATTTTGACGTTACATTTTGATGTTACATTATGATGTTACATGATGTAGTTGCATACCGATGTTACATGAGGATGTTACATGTCAATGTTACATTTTGATGTTTTATGATTATGTTAAAATTTGATGTTACATTCTGTTGTTACATGATGTTGTTCCATGATGATTTTACATGAGGATGGTTCATGATGATATTAAATTTTGATGTTACATGATGTTGTTGCATGATGATGTTACATGAAGATGTTAAATTCTGATGTTACATGAGGTTGTTACATGATTATGTTACATGGGGATGTTACATGTTGGTATGAACTTTTGATGTTACATGTTGATGTCACATTCTGATGTTACATGTTGTTTTTGCATGATGATGTTACATGAGGGTGTTACATGTCAATGTTACATTTTGATGTGACAAGATGATGTTACATGTTGATGTTACATTCTGATGTTTTATGATATTGTTGCATGATGATGTTACATCAGGATGGTATATGTTGATAATAAATTTTGATGTTACATGGTGATGTTAGATTCTAATGTTATATGCTGTTGTTTCAAGATGATGTTACGTGAGGATCTTACATGTTGATGTTACATTTTGATGTTTCATGTTGATGTTACACGACGAAGGTACATTCTGATGTTTTATGATGTTGTTGCATGATCATGTTACATGAGGATGTTAGATGATGTTGTTTCATGATGATGATACATGAGTATGTTACATGTTGATGGTACATTTTATTGTTACATGTTGATGTTACATGATGAATCTACATTCTGAAGATAGATGACGTTGTTGGATGATGATGTTACATGAGGATATTACATGTCGATAATAAATTTTGATGTTACAAGTTGATGTTACATGTTGATGTTACATTCTGATGTTACGTGATGATGTTGCATGCTGATGTTACATGATGATGTTACAGGATGTTGTTGCATGATGATGTTACATGAGGATTTTACATGTTGATGTTATATTTTGATGTTACATGCTGATGTTACATGATGATGTTACATGATGTTGTTGCATGATGATGTTACATGTCGATGATACATTTTGATTTTACATTATGATGTTACATGTTGATGTTACACGATGATGTTACATTTTGATGTTGCATGATGATGTTACATGAGGTTGTTACATGTTGATATTACATTTTGATGTTACATGATCATGTTACATGATGTTGATACATTGTGATGTTTGATGATGTTGGTGCACGACGTTGTTAAATGATGATGTTACATGAGTATGTTTAATGTTGATGTTATATTTTGATGTTACATGTTGATGTTATATGATGATGATACATTCTGATGTTACAATCCGATGTTACATGATGTTGATACATGATGATGTTACATGAGTATGTTGCATGTTGATGTTATATTTTGATGTTAATTTTTGATGTTACTTGATGAGGTTATATTCTAATGTTATATGATGTTGTTGCATGATGATATTACATGAGGATGGTACATGTTGCCATTAAATTTTGACGTTACATTCTGATGTTACATTATGATGTTACATGATGTTGTTGCATACTGATGCTACATGAGGATGTTACATGTCAATGTTTTATTTTGATCTTTTATGATTATGTTACAATTTGATGTTACATTCTGTTGTTACATGATGTTGTTCCATGATGATTTTACATGAGGATGGTTCATGATGATATTAAATTTTGATGTTACATGATGTTGTTGCATGATGATGTTACATGAAGATGTTAAATTCTGATGTTACATGAGGTTGTTACATGATTATGTTACATGGGGATGTTACATGTTTGTATTAAATTTTGATGTTATATGTTGATGTCACATTCTGATGTTACATGTTGTTTTTGCACGATGATGTTACATGAGGGTGTTACATGTCAATGTTACATTTTGATGTGACAAGATGATGTTACATGTTGATGTTACATTCTGATGTTTTATGATATTGTTACATGATGATGTTACATCATGATGGTATATGTTGATAATAAATTTTGATGTTACATGGTGATGTTAGATTCTAATGTTATATGCTGTTGTTTCAAGATGATGTTACGTGAGGATCTTACATGTTGATGTTACATTTTGATGTTTCATGTTGATGTTACACGACGAAGGTACATTCTGATGTTTTATGATGTTGTTGCATGATCATGTTACATGAGGATGTTAGATGATGTTGTTTCATGATGATGATACATGAGTATGTTACATGTTGATGGTACATTTTATTGTTACATGTTGATGTTACATGATGAATCTACATTCTGAAGATAGATGACGTTGTTGGATGATGATGTTACATGAGGATATTACATGTCGATGATAAATTTTGATGTTACAAGTTGATGTTACATGTTGATGTTACATTCTGATGTTACGTGATGTTGTTGCATGCTGATGTTACATGATGATGTTACAGGATGTTGTTGCATGATGATGTTACATGTCGATGATACATTTTGATTTTACATTTTGATGTTACATGTTGATGTTACACGATGATGTTACATTATGATGTTATATGATGGTGTTGCATACTGATATTACAAGGGGATGTTATATGTTGACATTACATTTACATGTTACATGGTGATGTTACATTCTGTTGTTACATGATGTTGTGGCATGATGATGGTACATGAGAATGGAACATTTTGATGTTAAATTTGAATGTTTCATGTTGATGTTACATGTTGATGTTATATGATGATGATACATTCTGATGTTACAATCCGATGTTACATGATGTTGATACATGATGATGTTACATGAGGATGTTACATGTTGATGTTATATTTTGATGTTAATTTTTGATGTCACTTGATGAGGTTATATTCTAATGTTATATGATGTTGTTGCATGATGATATTACATGAGGATGGTACATGTTGCCATTAAATTTTGACGTTACATTTTGATGTTACATTATGATGTTACATGATGTTGTTGCATACTGATGTTACATGAGGATGTTACATGTCAATGTTACATTTTGATGTTTTATGATTATGTTACAATTTGATGTTACATTCTGTTGTTACATGATGTTGTTCCATGATGATTTTACATGAGGATGGTTCATGATGATATTAAATTTTGATGTTACATGATGTTGTTGCATGATGATGTTACATGAAGATGTTAAATTCTGATGTTACATGAGGTTGTTACATGATTATGTTACATGGGGATGTTACATGTTGGTATGAACTTTTGATGTTACATGGTGATGTTATATTCTAATGTTATATGCTGTTGTTTCAAGATGATGTTACGTGAGGATCTTACATGTTGATGTTACATTTTGATGTTTCATGTTGATGTTACACGACGAAGGTACATTCTGATGTTTTATGATGTTGTTGCATGATCATGTTACATGAGGATGTTAGATGATGTTGTTTCATGATGATGATACATGAGTATGTTACATGTTGATGGTACATTTTATTGTTACATGTTGATGTTACATGATGAATCTACATTCTGAAGATAGATGACGTTGTTGGATGATGATGTTACATGAGGATATTACATGTCGATGATAAATTTTGATGTTACAAGTTGATGTTACATGTTGATGTTACATTCTGATGTTACGTGATGATGTTGCATGCTGATGTTACATGATGATGTTACAGGATGTTGTTGCATGATGATGTTACATGAGGATTTTACATGTTGATGTTATATTTTGATGTTACATGCTGATGGTACATGATGATGTTACAGGATGTTGTTGCATGATGATGTTACATGTCGATGATACATTTTGATTTTACATTTTGATGTTACATGTTGATGTTACACGATGATGTTACATTATGATGTTATATGATGGTGTTGCATACTGATATTACAAGGGGATGTTATATGTTGACATTACATTTACATGTTACATGGTGATGTTACATTCTGTTGTTACATGATGTTGTGGCATGATGATGGTACATGAGAATGGAACATTTTGATGTTAAATTTGAATGTTTCATGTTGATGTTACATGTTGATGTTATATGATGATGATACATTCTGATGTTACAATCCGATGTTACATGATGTTGATACATGATGATGTTACATGAGGATGTTACATGTTGATGTTGTATTTTGATGTTAATTTTTGATGTCACTTGATGAGGTTATATTCTAATGTTATATGATGTTGTTGCATGATGATATTACATGAGGATGGTACATGTTGCCATTAAATTTTGACGTTACATTTTGATGTTACATTATGATGTTACATGATGTTGTTGCATACTGATGTTACATGAGGATGTTACATGTCGATGTTACATTTTGATGTTTCATGATTATGTTACAATTCGATGTTACATTCTGTTGTTACATGATGTTGTTCCATGATGATTTTACATGAGGATGGTTCATGATGATATTAAATTTTGATGTTACATGATGTTGTTGCATGATGATGTTACATGAAGATGTTAAATTCTGATGTTACATGAGGTTGTTACATGATTATGTTACATGGGGATGTTACACGAGTATGTTGCATGTTGATATTAAATTTAAATGTTACATGGAGATGTTACATGAAGATGTTACTTTCTGCTGTTATATTCTGTTGTTACATGATGTTGTTCCATGATGATTTTACATGAGGATGGTTCATGATGATATTAAATTTTGATGTTACATGATGTTGTTGCATGATGATGTTACATGAAGATGTTAAATTCTGATGTTACATGAGGTTGTTACATGATTATGTTACATGGGGATGTTACATGAGTATGTTACATGTTGATATTAAATTTAAATGTTACATGGTGATGTTACATGAAGATGTTACTTTCTGCTGTTACATGATGTTGTTAATTGATGATGTTACATGGGGATGTTACATGAGGATGTTACATGTCAATGTTACATTTTGATGTTTCAAGATGATTTTACATGGTGATGTTACATTCTGATGTTTTATGATATTGTTGCATGATGATGTTACATCAGGATGGTATATGTTGATAATAAATTTTGATTTTACATGGTGATGTTACATTCTAATGTTATATGCTGTTGTTTCAAGATGATGTTACGTGAGGATCTTACATGTTGATGTTACATTTTGATGTTTCATGTTGATGTTACACGACGAAGGTACATTCTGATGTTTTATGATGTTGTTGCATGATCATGTTACATGAGGATGTTAGATGATGTTGTTTCATGATGATGATACATGAGTATGTTACATGTTGATGGTACATTTTATTGTTACATGTTGATGTTACATGATGAATCTACATTCTGAAGATAGATGACGTTGTTGGATGATGATGTTACATGAGGATATTACATGTCGATGATAAATTTTGATGTTACAAGTTGATGTTACATGTTGATGTTACATTCTGATGTTACGTGATGATGTTGCATGGTGATGTTACATGATGATGTTACAGGATGTTGTTGCATGATGATGTTACATGAGGATTTTACATGTTGATGTTATATTTTGATGTTACATGCTGATGTTACATGTCGATGATACATTTTGATTTTACATTTTGATGTTACATGTTGATGTTACACGATGATGTTACATTATGATGTTATATGATGGTGTTGCATACTGATATTACAAGGGGATGTTATATGTTGACATTACATTTACAGGTTACATGGTGATGTTACATTCTGTTGTTACATGATGTTGTTGCATGATGATGGTACATGAGAATGAAACATTTTGATGTTAAATTTGAATGTTTCATGTTGATGTTACATGATGATGTTACATGATGTTGTTGCATGATGATGTTACATGAGGATGTTACATGTTGATGTTACATTTTGATGTTACATGATCATGTTACATGATGTTGATACATTGTGATGTTTCATGATGTTGTTGCACGACGTTGTTAAATGATGATGTTACATGAGTATGTTTAATGTTGATGTTATATTTTGATGTTACATGTTGATGTTATATGATGATGATACATTCTGATGTTACAATCCGATGTTACATGATGTTGATACATGATGATGTTACATGAGTATGTTACATGTTGATGTTGTATTTTGATGTTAATTTTTGACGTTACATTTTGATGTTACATTATGATGTTACATGATGTTGTTGCATACTGATGCTACATGAGGATGTTACATGTCAATGTTACATGTTGATGTTTTATGATTATGTTACAATTTGATGTTACATTCTGTTGTTACATGATGTTGTTCGATGATGCTGTTACATGAAGATGTTAAATTCTGATGTTACATGAGGATGTTACAAGTCAATGTTACATTTTGATGTTTTATGATTATGGTACAATTTGATGTTACATTCTGTTGTTACATGATGTTGTTCCATGATGATTTCACATGAGGATGGTTCATGATGATATTAAATTTTGATGTTACATGATGTTGTTGCATGATGATGTTACATGAAGATGTTAAATTCTGATGTTACATGAGGTTGTTACATGATTATGTTACATGAGGATGTTACATGTTGTTAATAACTTTTGATGTTACATGTTGATGTCACATTCTGATGTTACATTCTGTTGTTGCATGATGATGTTACATGGGGATGTTACATGAGTATGTTACATATTGATATTAAATTTAAATGTTACATGGTGATGTTACATGAAGATGTTACTTTCTGCTGTTACATGATGTTTTTACATGATGATGTTACATGGGGATATTACATGAGGATGTTACATGTCAATGTTACATTTTGATGTGACAAGATGATTTTACATGGTGATGTTACATTCTGATGTTTTATGATATTGTTGCATGATGATGTTACATCAGGATGGTATATGTTGATAATAAATTTTGATGTTACCTGGTGATGTTACATTCTAATGTTATATGCTGTTGTTTCAAGATGATGTTACGTGAGGATCTTACATGTTGATGTTACATTTTGATGTTTCATGTTGATGTTACACGACGAAGGTACATTCTGATGTTTTATGATGTTGTTGCATGATCATGTTACATGAGGATGTTAGATGATGTTGTTTCATGATGATGATACATGAGTATGTTACATGTTGATGGTACATTTTATTGTTACATGTTGATGTTACATGATGAATCTACATTCTGAAGATAGATGACGTTGTTGGATGATGATGTTACATGAGGATATTACATGTCGATGATAAATTTTTATGTTACATGCTGATGTTACATGATGATGTTACAGGATGTTGTTGCATGATGATGTTACATGTCGATGATACATTTTGATTTTACATTTTGATGTTACATGTTGATGTTACACGATGATGTTACATTATGATGTTATATGATGGTGTTGCATACTGATATTACAAGGGGATGTTATGTGTTGACATTACATTTACATGTTACATGGTGATGTTACATTCTGTTGTTACATGATGTTGTTGCATGATGATGGTACATGAGAATGAAACATTTTGATGTTAAATTTGAATGTTTCATGTTGATGTTACATGATGATGTTACATGATGTTGTTGCATGATGATGTTACATGAGGATGTTACATGTTGATGTTACATTTTGATGTTACATGATCATGTTACATGATGTTGATACATTGTGATGTTTCATGATGTTGTTGCACGACGTTGTTAAATGATGATGTTACATGAGTATGTTTAATGTTGATGTTATATTTTGATGTTACATGTTGATGTTATATGATGATGATACATTCTGATGTTACAATCCGATGTTACATGATGTTGATACATGATGATGTTACATGAGTATGTTACATGTTGATGTTATATTTTGATGTTAATTTTTGATGTCACTTGATGAGGTTATATTCTAATGTTATATGATGTTGTTGCATGATGATATTACATGAGGATGGTACATGTTGCCATTAAATTTTGACGTTACATTTTGATGTTACATTATGATGTTACATGATGTTGTTGCATACTGATGTTACATGAGGATGTTACATGTCAATGTTACATTTTGATGTTTTATGATTATGTTACAATTTGATGTTACATTCTGTTGTTACATGATGTTGTTCCATGATGATTTTACATGAGGATGGTTCATGATGATATTAAATTTTGATGTTACATGATGTTGTTGCATGATGATGTTACATGAAGATGTTAAATTCTGATGTTACATGAGGTTGTTAAATGATTATGTTACATGGGGATGTTACATGTTGGTATTAAATTTTGATGTTACATGTTGATGTCACATTCTGATGTTACATGTTGTTTTTGCATGATGATGTTACATGAGGGTGTTACATGTCAATGTTACATTTTGATGTGACAAGATGATGTTACATTTTGATGTTATATTTTGATTTTACATGATGTTGTGGCAAGATGATGGTACATGAGTATGAAACATTTTGATGTTAAAGTTTAATGTTTCATGTTGATATTACATGATGATGTTACATGATGTTGTTGCATGATGATGTTACATGAGGATGTTACATGTTGATGTTACATTTTGATGTTACATGATCATGTTACATGATGTTGATACATTGTGATGTTTCAAAATGTTGTTGCACGACGTTATTAAATGATGATGTTACATGAGGATGTTACATGCTGATGTTACATTTTGATGTTACATGATCATGTTACATGATGTTGATACATTGTGATGTTTCAAAATGTTGTTGCACGACGTTATTAAATGATGATGTTACATGAGTATGTTTAATGTTGATGTTATATTTTGATGTTACATGTTGATCTTATATGATGTTGATACATGATGATGTTACATGAGGATGTTACATGTTGATGTTATATTTTGATGTTAATTTTTGATGTTACTTGATGAGGTTATATTCTGATGTTACATGATGTTGCTGCATGATGATGTTACACGAGGATGGTAGATGTTGATATTAAATTTTGACGTTACATTTTGATGTTACATTATGATGTTACATGATGTTGTTGCATACTGATGTTACATGAGGATGTTACAAGTCAATGTTACATTTTGATGTTTTATGATTATGTTACAATTTGATGTTACAATCTCTTGTTACATGATGTTGTTCCATGTTGATTTTACATGAGGATGGTTCATGATGATATTTAATTTTGATGTTACATGATGTTGTTGAATGATGATGATGCATGATGATGTTACATTCTGATATTACATGACGTTGTTACATGATGATGTTACATGAAGATTTTATATGTTGATATGAAATTTTGATGTTACATGTTGATGTTACATTCTGATGTTACATGAAGTTTTTGCATGATGATGTTAGATGAGGGTGTTAGACATTGAAATTGAATTTTGATGTTACATGTTGATGTTACATGAAGATGTTACATGATGTTGTTTCATTATGATGATGTTACATAGGATTTGTGATGTATGTTGATGTTACATGTGATATTAATTTTGATGTTACATGATGTTTGATGATGATGTTACATGATGAATGATTTACATGATGATGTTTGATTATTTGTTGATGTTACATAGTTTACATGATGATTTTACATTTGATGTTACATTGTGATGTTTCATGATGTTACATGAGATGTTACATGATGATGTTATTTATGTTTTGCAGATTTTGTTACATGAAGATGTTACATTCTGATGTTACATGAGGTTGTTACATGTTGATGCCACATTCTGATGTTACATGAAGTTGTTGCATGATGATGTTACATGAGGATGTTACATTTCAATATTACATTTTGATGTTACATGATGATGTTACATATTGACTTCACATGATAATGTTACATGATGTTGTTGCATGATGATGTTACATTAGGATGGTACATGTTGATATTAAATTTTGATGTTACATGGTGATGTTATATTGTGATGTTACATGTTGATTTTGCATGATGATGTTACACGAGGACCTTACAGGTTGATGTTTCATTTTGATTTTACATGCTGATGTTACAGGAAGAAGGTACATTCTGATGTTTTATGATGCTGTTGGATGATGATGTTACATGGGGATGTTATATGTTGATATTACATTTACATGTTACATGGTGATGTTACATGATGTTGTTGCGTGATGATGTTACATGAGGATGATACATGTTGATATTATATTTGGATGTTAAATGTTGATATTACATGATAATGTTTCATTCTGATGTTACATGACGTTCGTGCATGATGATAGTACATGAGGATGTTACATGTTTATGTTACATATTGATGTTACAAGTTGATGTTACACGATGATCTTACATTCTGATGTTAGATGATTTTGTTTCATGATGATGATACATGAGTATGTTACATGTTGATGTTACATTTTGATGTTACATGTTGATGTTACATGATTATGTAACATGATGTTCTTGCATGGTGATTATACATGAGGATGTTACATATTTTTGTTACATTTTGATGTTACATTATCATGTTGCATGATGATGTTACATTCTGATGATTCATGATTTTGTTGCATGATGATGTTACATGAGGATGTTACATGTTCATATTAAATTTTGATGTTACATGTTGATGTTACATGACGACGTTACATTCTGATGTTACATGAGGATGTTACATGTTGATGTTACATTTTAATGTTACATTCTGATGTTACATTATAATATTACATGATGTTGTTACATGATGATGTTACATGAGGATGTTACATGTTGATGGTACATTTTGATGTTACGTGTTGATTTTACACGACGAAGGTACATTCTGCTATTTTATGATGTTGCTGCATAATCATGTTACATGAGGATTTTATATGTTGATATTTCATTTGCATTTAAATGGTGATGTTACATTCTGATGTTACATGATGTTGTTGCATGATGATGTCAGATGAGTATGTTACATGTTGATGTTTTATTATGATATTATATGCTGATTTTACATGATGATATTACATTCTGATGTTACATGACGTTCGTGCATGATGATAGTACATGAGGATGTTACATGTTGATGTTACATGATGATGTTACATTATGATGTTACATGATGTTGTTGCATACTGATGTTACATGAGGATGTTATATGTTGATATTACATTTTGATGTTACATGGTGATGTTACATTGTGATGTTACATGATGTTGATACATGATGATGTTACATGAGTATGTTACATGTTGATGTTATATTTTGATATTACTTTTTGATGTTACATTATGATGTTACATGATGTTGTTGCGTGATATTGTTGCAAGATGATGTTACATGAGTATGTTACATGTTGATGTTATATTTTGATATTACTTTTTGATGTTACATTATGATGTTACATGATGTTGTTGTATACTGATGTTACATGAGGATGTTATATGTCGATGTTACATTTTGATGTTTAATGATTATGTTACAATTCGATGTTTCATTCTGATGTTACATGATGTTGTTGCATGATGATGTTACATGAGGATGGTACATGCTGAAAATAAATTTTGATGTTACATTTTGATGTTATATGTTGGTGTTACATTCTGATTTTACATTCTGATGTGACATGATGTTGTTACACGATGATGTTACATGTTGATGTTATATGATGATGTTACATTCTGATGTTATGTGATGTTGTTGCATGATGATGTTACATGAGTATGGTACATGTTGATATTAAATTTTGATGTTACATGATGTTGTTGCATGATGATGTTACATGATGTTTATTATGTTGATGTTACATTCTGATGTTTCATGAAGTTGTTGCATGATGATACATGAGGATGTTACAGGTTGATATGAGATTATGATATTACAGGATGTTGTTACATGAAGATGTTACATTCTGATGTTACATGAGGTTGTTACATGTTGATGCCACATTCTGATGTTACATGAAGTTGTTGCATGATGATGTTACATGAGGATGTTACATTTCAATATTACATTTTGATGTTACAAGATGATGTTACATATTGACTTCACATGATAATGTTACATGATGTTGTTGCATGATGATGTTACATTAGGATGGTACATGTTGATATTAAATTTTGATGTTACATGGTGATGTTATATTGTGATGTTACATGTTGATTTTGCATGATGATGTTACACGAGGACCTTACAGGTTGATGTTTCATTTTGATTTTACATGCTGATGTTACAGGAAGAAGGTACATTCTGATGTTTTATGATGCTGTTGGATGATGATGTTACGTGGGGATGTTATATGTTGATATTACATTTACATGTTACATGGTGATGTTACATTCTGATGTTACATGATGTTGTTGCGTGATGATGTTACATGAGGATGATACATGTTGATATTATATTTGGATGTTAAATGTTGATATTACATGATAATGTTTCATTCTGATGTTACATGACGTTCGTGCATGATGATAGTACATGAGGATGTTACATGTTGATGATACATTTTGATGTTACATGTTGATGTTACATGTTGATGTTACATTCTGATGTTACATGATGTTGTTGCATGATGATGTTACATGAGGATGTTACATTTCAATATTACATTTTGATGTTACAAGATGATGTTACATATTGACTTCACATGATAATGTTACATGATGTTGTTGCATGATGATGTTACATTAGGATGGTACATGTTGATATTAAATTTTGATGTTACATGGTGATGTTATATTGTGATGTTACATGTTGATTTTGCATGATGATGTTACACGAGGACCTTACTGGTTGATGTTACATTTTGATTTTACACGTTGATGTTACACGAAGAAGTTACATTCTGATGTTATATGATGTTGTTGCATGATGATGTTACATCAGAATGTTATGCGTTGATATTACATTTACATGTTACATGGTGATGTTACATTCTGATGTTACATTCTGATGTTAAATGATGTTGTTGCATGATGATGATACATGAGTTTGATTCATGTTGACATATATTTTGATGTTAAATTTTGATGTACATGTAACATGTAACATCAAAATGTAACATGAAAATTCAATTTAAACCTGTAACATCCTCATGTAACATCATCATGCAACAACTTCATGAAACATCAGAATGTAACATCAACATGTAACATCAAAATTTAATATCAACATTTAAAATCTACATGTAACATCATCATGTAACAACATCATGTAATATCAGAATGTAACATCATCATGTAACATCATCATGCAACAACATCATGTAACACCAAATTAAATATCATCATGAACCATTCTCATGTAAAATCATCATGGAAGAACATCATATAACATCAGAATGTAACATCATCATGTACCATCAACATGTGACATCCTCATGTAACATCAAAATGTAACATCCTCATGTAACATCATCATGCAACAACAACATGTAACATCAGAATATAACATCACCATGTAACATCAAAATTTAATATCAACATGTACCATCCTAATGTAACATCATCATGAAACAACATCATGTAACATCACAATGTAACATCAACATGTAACATCATCTTGTAACATCAAAATGTAACATTGACATGTAACATCCTCATGTAACATCATTATGCAACAACTTCATGTATCATCAGAATGTGACATCACCTTGCAACATGTTAATGCAAAATCAACATATAACATCCTCATGTAAAATCATCATGCAACAGCATCATTAAACATCAGAATGTACCTTCGTCCTGTAACATCAAATTAAAACATCAAAATGTGTCATCAACCATTGAAGTCCTCATGTAAAATCATCATGCAAAAACAACATGTAACATCAGAATATAACATCACCACGTAACATCAAAATGTAACATCAACCTGTAAGATCCTCATGTAACATCATCATGCAACAACAACATGTAACATCAGAATATAACATCACCATGTAACATCAAATTTTAATATGAACATGAACCATCCTACTGCAACATCATCATGCAACAACATGATGTAACATTATCATGTAAATTCAACATGTAACATCACCATGTAATATCAAAATATAACACTGAAATGTAACATCCTCATGTAACATCAGAATGTGACATCAACATGTAACATCAAAAGTTACTACCAACATGTAATATCCGCATGTAACATCATCATGTAACAATCTCATGTAACAAAAGGATGTAACATCTTCATGTAACATATTCATTTAACATCATAATCTCATATCAACCTGTAACATCCTCATGTATCATCATGCAACAACTTCATGAAACATCAGAATGCAACATCAACATGTAACATGAACATTTAATATCAACATATAATATCTTCATCTAACATCATCACGTAGCAACATCATGTAATATCAGAAAGTAACATCATCATGTAACATCATCATGCAACAACATCATGTTACATCAAAATTTATTATCAACATGTACCATCCTCATGTAACATCATCATGCAACAACATCATGTAACATCAGAATGTAACATCATCATATATCATCAACCTGTAACATCCTCATTTAACATCATCAAGTACCAACATCATGTAACAACAGAATGTAATATCAGAATGTAACACCAACATATAACATCAAAAGTAACATCAAAATTTAATTTCAGCATGTACCATCCTCATGTAACATCATCATGAAACAACTTCATGTAACATCAGAATGTAACTTAAAATTGTAACATAATCATAAAACATCAAAATGTAACATTGACATGTAACATCCTCCTGTAACATCATCATGCAACAACAACATGTAACAATAAATGTAACATCAAAATGTAACATCGACATGAAACATCAGAATGTCACAACAAAATGTAACATCAACATGTAACATCCTCATGTAACATCATCATGCAACAACATCATGTATCATCAGAATGTAACATCACAATGTAACATGTAAATGTAATATCAACATATAACATCCTCACGTAACATCAGCATGAAACAACATCATATAACATCAAAATGTAACATCAAAATTTAATAGCAACATGTACCATCCTCATGTAACATCATCATGTGTCAATGTCATGTAACATCAGAATGTAACATCAGATTGTATCATCAACATTTAACATCAAAATGTAAAATCAAAATGTATCATCGACATGTAACATGATCATGCAACAACATCATGTTAAATCGACATGTAACATCATCATGAAACATCAGCATGTAACATCAAAATATAACATCAACATGTAACATCCTCATGTAACATCATCATGCAACAACATAATTTAACATCAGAATGTAACATCAACATGTAACATCAACTTGTAACATCAAAATGTAACATCAAAATGTAAGATCCTCATGTAACAGCATCATGCAAAAACAACATGTATCATCAGAATATAACATCGCCATTTAACATCAAATTTTAATATCAACATGTAGCATCCTAATGTAACATCATCATGAAACAACATCATGTAACATCAGAATGTAAAATCAACATGTAACATCATGTTGTAACATAAAAATGTAACATTTCCATGTAAAATCCTCATGTAACATCAACATGCAACAAATTCATGTAACATCAGAATTTGACAGCACCATGGAACATGTAAATAGAATATCAACATGAAACATCCTCATGTAACATCAGTATGCAACAACATCATATAACATCATGATGTAAGATCATCGTGTAACATCAACATGTAACATCAAAATGTAAAATCAAAATGTATCATCGACGTGTAACATCATCATGCAACAACATCATGTTACATCGTCATGTAACATCATCATGAAACATCAGCATGTAACATCAAAATATAACATCAACATGTAACATCCTCATGTAATATCATCATGCAACAACATCATGTAACATCAGAATGTAACATCAACATGTAACATCAACTTGTAACATCAAAATGTATCATCCACATGTAATATCATCATGCAACAACATCATGTAACATCGTCATGTAACATCATCATGTAACATCAGCATGAAACATCAAAATATAACATCAAAATGTAACATCCTCATTTAACATCATCGTGCAACAACATCGTGTAACATCAGAATGTAACATCAACCTGTAACATCATCATCGAACAATCTCATGTAACATCAGAATGTGACATCAACATGTAACATCAAAATGTAACATCAAAATGTAAGATCCTCATGTAAAATCATCATGCAACAACAATATGCAACATCAGAATATAACTTCGCCATTTAACATCAAAATTTAATATCAACATGTAGCATCCTTATGTAACATCATCAAGAAACAACATCATGTAACATCAGAATGTAAAATCAACATGTAACATCATCTTGTAACATCAAAATGTAACATTTACATGTAAAATCCTCATGTAACATCATCATGCAACAAATTCATGTAACATCAGAATTTGACATCACCATGTAACATGTAAATAGAATATCAACATATAACATCCTCATGTATCATCATCATGCAACAGCATCATAAAACATCAGAATGTACCTTCGTCGTGTAACATCAACATGAAACATCAAAATGTAACATCAACCTGTGAGATCCTCATGTAACATCATTATGCAACAACATGTAACAACAGAATAAATCATCAAAACGTAACGTCAAACTGTAAAATCAACCTGTAAGATCCTCATGTAACATCATCATGCAACAACAACATGTAACATCAGAATATAATATCACCATGTAACATCAAAATTTAATATCAACATGTACCATCCTAATGTAACATCATCATGAAACAACATCATGTAACATCTTCATGTAACATCAACATGTAACATCAAAATTCAATTTCAATGTCTAACACCTCATGTAACATCAACATGCAACAACTTCATGAAACATCAGAATGTAACATCAACATGTAACATCAAAATTTAATATCAACATATAAAATCTTCATGTAACATCATCATGTAAAAACATCATGTAATATCAGAATGTAACATCATCATGTAACATCATCATGCAACAACATCATGTAACATCAAAATTTAATATCATCATGAACCATCCTCATGTAAAACCAACATGGAACAACATCATGTAACAAGAGATTGTAACATCAAATTGTAACATAATCATAAAACATCAAAATGTAAAATTGACTTGTAACATCCTCATGTAACATCAGTATGCAACAACATCATGTAACATCATAATGTAACATCAAAATGTAACATCAAAATTTAATAGCAACATGTACCATCCTCATGTAACATCATCATGCAACAACATCATATAACATTAGAATATAACCTCATCAAGTGACATCAAAAATTAACATCAAAATATAACATCAACATGTAACATCCTCATGTAACATCATCATGTATCAACATCATATAAGATCAACATGTAACATCACATATAACATCAACATTAAACATACTCATGTAACATCATCATTTAATAACGTCGTGCAACAACATTTTGAAACATCACAATGTATCAACATCATGTAACATGATCATGTAACATCAAAATGTAACATCAGCGTGTAACATCCTCATGTAACATCATCATTTAATAACGTCGTGCAACAACATTTTGAAACATCGCAATGTATCAACATCATGTAACATGATCATGTAACATCAAAATGTAACATCAACATGTAACATCCTCATGTAACATCATCATGCAACAACATCATGTAACATCATCATGTAATATCAACATGAAACATTAAACTTTAACATCAAAATGTTTCATACTCATGTACCATCATCATGCCACAACATCATGTAACATCAAAATGTAACGTCAACATGTAACATCATCTTGTCACATAAAAATGTAACATTGACATGTAACACCCTCATGTAACATCATCATGCAAAAACAACATGTAACATCAGAATGTGACATCAACATGTAACATCAAAATTTAATACCAACATGTAACATCCCCATGTAACATAATCATTTAACAACCTCATGTAACATCAGAATTTAACATCTTCATGTAACATCATCATGCAACAACATCATGTAACATCAAAATTTAATATCATCATGAACCATCCTCATGTAAAATCATCATGGAACAACATCATGTAACAACAGAATGTAACATCAAATTGTAACATAATCATAAAACATCAAAATGTAACATTGACATGTAACATCCTCATGTAACATCAGTATGCAACAACATCATGTAACATCATAATGTAACATCAAAATGTAACGTCAAAATTTAATGGCAACATGTACCATCCTCATGTAATATCATCATGCAACAACATCATATAACATTAGAATATAACCTCATCAAGTGACATCAAAAATTAACATCAAAATATAACATCAACATGTAACATACTCATGTAACATCATCATGTATCAACATCATGTAACATCGGATTGTAACATCAGAATGTATCATCATCATATAACATCAACATGTAACATCAAAATATAACATCAACATTAAACATACTCATGTAACATCATCATTTAACAACGTCGTGCAACAACATCATGAAACATCACAATGTATCAACATCATGTAACATGATCATGTAACATCAAAATGTAACATCAACATGTAACATCCTCATGTAACATCATCATGCAACAACATCATGTAACATCATCATGTAACATCAACATGAAACATTCAAATTTAACATCAAAATGTTTCATTCTCATGTACCATCATCATGCAACAACATCATGTAACAACAGAATGTAACATCACCATGTAACATGTAAATGTAATGTCAACACATAACATCCCCTTGTAATATCAGTATGCAACACCATCATATAACATCATAATGTAACATCATCGTGTAACATCAACATGTAACATCAAAATGTAAAATCAAAATGTATCATCGACATGTAACATCATCATGCAACAACATCCTGTAACATCATCATGTAACATCAGCATGTAACATAAAAATTTATCATCGACATGTAATATCCTCATGTAACATCATCATCCAACAACGTCATCTATCTTCAGAATGTAGATTCATCATGTAACATCAACATGTAACAATAAAATGTACCATCAACATGTAACATACTCATGTATCATCATCATGAAACAACATCATCTAACATCCTCATGTAACATGATCATGCAACAACATCATAAAACATCAGAATGTACCTTCGTCGTGTAACATCAACATGAAACATCAAAATGTAACATCAACATGTAAGATCCTCACGTAACATCATCTTGAAACAACAGCATATAACATTAGAATGTAACATCACCAGGTAACATCAAAATTTATTATCAACATATACCATCCTGATGTAACATCATCATGCAACAATATCATAAAACATCAGAATGTAACATCACCATGTAAAATCATCTTGTCACATCAAAATGTAACATTGACATGTAACATCCTCATGTAATATCCCCATGTAACATCATCATGTAAAAACGTCATGTAACAGCAGAAAGTAACATCTTCATGTAACATCACCATGTAACATTTAAATTTAATATCAATATGTAACATACTCATGTAACATCCCCATGTAACATCATCATGCAACAACAGAATGTAACATCAGAATGTGACATCAACATGTAACATCAAAAGTTATTAACAACATGTAACATCCTCATGTAACATAATCATGTAACAACCTCATGTAACATCAGAATTTAACATCTTCATGTAACATCATCATGCAACAACATCATGTAACAACAGAATGTAACATCAAATTGTACCATAATCATAAAACATCAAAATGTAACATTGACTTGTAACATCCTCATGTAACATCAGAATTTAACATCTTCATGTAACAGCATCATCGAACAACATCATGTAACAACAGAATGTAACATCAAATTGTAACATAATCATAAAACATCAACATGTAACATTGACATGTAACATCCTCATGTAGCATCAGTATGCAACAACATCATGTAACATCATAATGTAACATCAAAATGTAACGTCAAAAATTAACATCAAAATACAACATCAACATGTAACATACTCATGTAACATCATCATGTATCAACATCATGTAACATCGGATTGTAACATCAGAATGTATCATCATCATATAACATCAACATGTAACATCAAAATATAACATCAACATTAAACATACTCATGTAACATCATCATTTAACAACGTCGTGCAACAACATCATGAAACATCACAATGTATCAACATCATGTAACATGATCATGTAACATCAAAATGTAACATCAACATGTAACATCCTCATGTAACATCATCATGCAACAACATCATGTAACATCATCATGTAACATCAACATGAAACATTCAAATTTAACATCAAAATGTTTCATTCTCATGTACCATCATCATGCAACAACATCATGTAACAACAGAATGTAACATCACCATGTAACCTGTAAATGTAATGTCAACATATAACATCCCCTTGTAATATCAGTATGCAACACCATCATATAACATCATAATGTAACATCATCGTGTAACATCAACATGTAACATCAAAATGTAAAATCAAAATGTATCATCGACATGTAACATCAGCATGTAACATCAAAATATAACATCAACATGTAAAATCCTCATGTAACATCATCATGCAACAACATCCTGTAACATCATCATGTAACATCACCATGCAACATCATCACGTAACATCAGAATGTAACATCAACATGTAACATCAACTTGTAACATCAAAATTTATCATCGACATGTAATATCCTCATGTAACATCATCATCCAACAACGTCATCTATCTTCAGAATGTAGATTCATCATGTAACATCAACATGTAACAATAAAATGTACCATCAACATGTAACATACTCATGTATCATCATCATGAAACAACATCATCTAACATCCTCATGTAACATGATCATGCAACAACATCATAAAACATCAGAATGTACCTTCGTCGTGTAACATCAACATGAAACATCAAAATGTAACATCAACATGTAAGATCCTCACGTAACATCATCTTGAAACAACAGCATATAACATTAGAATGTAACATCACCATGTAACATCAAAATTTATTATCAACATATACCATCCTGATGTAACATCATCATGCAACAATATCATAAAACATCAGAATGTAACATCACCATGTAAAATCATCTTGAAACATCAAAATGTAACATTGACATGTAACATCCTCATGTAACATCCCCATGTAACATCATCAATTAACAACATCATGTAAAAGCAGAAAGTAACATCTTCATGTAACATCACCATGTAACATTTAAATTTAATATCAACATGTAACATACTCATGTAACATCCCCATGTAACATAATCATGTAACAACCTCATGTAACATCAGAATTTAACATCTTCATGTAACATCATCATGCTACAACATCATGTAACATCAAAATTTAATATCATCATGAACCATCCTCATGTAAAATCATCATGGAACAACATCATGTAACAACAGAATATAACAGCAGAAAGTAACATCTTCATGTAACATCTCCATGTAACATTTAAATTTAATATCAACATGCAACATACTCGTGTAACATCCCCATGTAACATAATCATGTAAGATCCTCATGTAACATCAGAATTTAACATCTTCATGTAACATCATCATGCAACAACATCATGTAACATCAAAATTTAATATCATCATGAACCATCCTCATGTAAAATCATCATGGAACAACATCATGTAACAACAGAATGTAACATCGAATTGTAACATAATCATGAAACATCAAAATGTAACATTGACATGTAACATCCTCATGTAGCATCAGTATGCAACAACATCATGTAACATCATAATGTAACATCAAAATGTAACGTCAAAATTTAATGGCAACATGTACCATCCTCATGTAATATCATCATGCAACAACATCATATAACATTAGAATATAACCTCATCAAGTGACATCAAAAATTAACATCAAAATACAACATCAACATGTAACATCCTCATGTAACATCATCATGTATCAACATCATGTAACATCGGATTGTAACATCAGAATGTATCATCATCATATAACATCAACATGTAACATCAACATGAAACATTCAAATTTAACATCAAAATGTTCCATTCTCATGTACCATCATCATGCCACAACATCATGTAACAACAGAATGTAACATCACCATGTAACATGTAAATGTAATGTCAACATATAACATCCCCTTGTAATATCAGTATGCAACACCATCATATAACATCATAATGTAACATCATCGTGTAACATCAACATGTAACATCAAAATGTAAAATCAAAATGTATCATCGACATGTAACATCATCATGCAACAACATCCTGTAACATCATCATGTACCATCAGCATGGAACATCAAAATATAACATCAACATGTAAAATCCTCATGTAACATCATCATGCAACAACATCCTGTAACATCATCATGTAACATCAGCATGCAACATCATCACGTAACATCAGAATGTAACATCAACATGTAACATCAACTTGTAACATCAAAATTTATCATCGACATGTAATATCCTCATGTAACATCATCATCCAACAACCTCATCTATCTTCAGAATGTAGATTCATCATGTAACATCAACATGTAACAATAAAATGTACCATCAACATGTAACATACTCATGTATCATCATCATGAAACAACATCATCTAACATCCTCATGTAACATGATCATGCAACAACATCATAAAACATCAGAATGTACCTTCGTCGTGTAACATCAACATGAAACATCAAAATGTAACATCAACATGTAAGATCCTCACGTAACATCATCTTGAAACAACAGCATATAACATTAGAATGTAACATCACCATGTAACATCAAAATTTATTATCAACATATACCATCCTGATGTAACATCAATCATGTAACAACCTCATGTAACATCAGAATTTAACATCTTCATGTAACATCATCATGCATACAACATCATGTAACATCAAATTTAATATCATCATGAACCATCCTCATGTAAATCATCATGGAACAA
>OX103972.1:47102870-47122259 GCA_944470395.2 Schistosoma turkestanicum | reverse complement strand
ACGTGGTGATGTAATATTCTGATGTTACATGATGTTGTTGCATGATGATGTTACATGTGGATTATACATGTTGATGTTATATTTTGTTGTTACATGTTGATGTTACATGTTGATGTTAGATGAAGATGTTACATGAAGTTGTTGCATGATGATGTTACATGAGGATATTACATGTTGATGATACATTCTGATGTTAAAAGTTGATGCTACATCTTGATGTTACATTCTGATGTTACATGATGTTGTTGCATGCTGATGTTACATGAGGATGTTAGATGTTGATGTTATATTTTGATGTTACGTGCTGATGTTACACGGTGATGTTACATGATGAAGTTACATGATGTTGTTGCATGATGATGGTACATGTCGAAGATACATTTCGATTTTACATTTTGCAGTTACATGTTGATGTTACACGATGATGTTACATTATGATGTTATATGATGGTGTTGCATACTGATGTTACATGAGGATGTTACATGATGTTGTTGCATGATGATGTTACATGTCGATGAATCATTTTGATTTTACATTTTGAAGTTACATGTTGATGTTACACGATGATGTTTCATTAGGATGTTATATGATGGTGATGCCTACTGATGTTACATGAGAATGTTATATGTTGATATTAAATTTTGATGATACATGTTGACGTGACATTCTGTTGTTTCATGAAGTTGTTGCATGTTGATGTTACATGAGAATGTTAGATGTTTAAATTCAATTTTGATATTACATGTTGATGTTACATGAAGATGTTACATTCTGATGTTACATGCTGTTGTTGCATGATGATATTACATGAGGATGTTTCATGTTGGTATTAACTTTTGACGTTAAATGTTGATGTCATATTCTGATGTTACATGAAGTTGTTGCATGATGATGTTACATGAGGCTGTTACATGTCAATGTTACATTTTCACGTTACTGGATGATGTTACAAGTTGATGTTACATGTTGTTGTTGCATGATGATGTTACATGAGGATCTTACATGTTGATGTTACAATTTGATATTACGTGGTGATGTTATCTTTTGATGTTACATGTTGTTTTTGCATGATGATGTTACATGAGGATCTTACAGGTCGATGTTTCATTTTGATGATACATGTTGATGTTACACGACGAAGGTACATTCTGATGATTAATGATGCTGTCGCATGATGATTTTACATGAGGATGTTATATGTTGATATTGCATTTACATGTTACAGGGTGATGTCACATTCTGATGATACATGAATTTGTTGCATGATGATCTTATATGAGGATGTTACATGTCAATGTTACATTTTGATATTACAAGATGATGTTACATGTTGATGTTACATTGTGACGTTACATGATGTTGTTTCATGATGATGTTACATTAGGATGGTACATGTTGATATTAAATTTTGATGTTATGTGGTTATGATATATTCTGGTGTTACATGTTGTTGTTGCATGATGATGTTACATGAGGATCTTACATTTTGAGGCTACAATTTGATGTTACATGTTGATGTTACATTCTGATGTTACATGATGTTGTTGCATGCTGATGTTACATGAGGACGTTACAGGTTTAAATTGAATTTTGATGTTACATGTTGATGTTACATGAAGATGTTACATGAAGTTGTTGCATGATGATGTTACATGAGTATATTGCATGTCGATGATACATTTTGATGTTACAAGTTGATGTTACATGTTGATGTTACATTCTGATGTTACATGATGTTGTTGCATGCTGATGTTACATGAGGATGTTACATGTTGGTGTTATTTTTTGATGTTACATGGTGATGTTACATGGTGATGTTACATGATGATGGTACATGATGTTGTTGCATGAGTATGTTACATGGTCACGTTATATTTTAATTTTACATGTTGTTATACATTCTGATTATACATAATATTGTTGCATGGTGATGTTACATTAGGATGGTACATGTCGATGATACATTTTGATTTTACATTTTGAAGTTACATGTTGATATTACACGATGATGTTACATTATGATGTTATATGATGGTGTTGCATACAGATGTTACATGATGATGTTATTTGTTTATATTACATTTACATGTTACATGGTGATGTTACCTTCTGTTGTTACATGATGTTGTTGCATGATGATGTTACATGAGTATATTACATGTTCACGTTCCATTTTAATTTTACATGTTGATATTACATTCTGATGCTACATAATGTTGTTGCATGATGATGTTACATTAGGATGGTACATGTTGCTAGTAAATTTTGATGTTACATATTGATGTTACATTCTGGTGTTACATGAGGTTGTTACATGGTTATGTTACATGGGGATGTTACATAAGTATGTTACATGTTGATATTAAATTTAAATGTTACATGGTCATGTTACATGAAGATGTTACTTTCTGCTGTTACGTGATGTTGTTAATTGATGATGTTACGTGTGGATGTTACATGAGGATGTTACATGTCAATGTTACATTTTGATGTTTCAAGATGATGTTACATGTTGATGTTACATTCTGATGTTTTATGATATTGTTGCATGATGATGTTACATCAGGATGGTATATGTTGATAATAAATTTTGATGTTACATGGTGATGCTACATTCTAATGTTATATGCTGTTGTTTCAAGATGATGTTACGTGAGGATCTTACATGTTGATGTTACATTTTGATGTTTCATGTTGATGTTACACGACGAAGGTACATTCTGATGTTTTATGATGTTGTTGCATGATCATGTTACATGAGGATGTTAGATGATGTTGTTTCATGATGATGATACATGAGTATGTTACATGTTGATGGTACATTTTATTGTTACATGTTGATGTTACATGATGAATCTACATTCTGAAGATAGATGACGTTGTTGGATGATGATGTTACATGAGGATATTACATGTCGATGATAAATTTTGATGTTACAAGTTGATGTTACATGTTGATGTTACATTCTGATGTTACGTGATGTTGTTGCATGCTGATGTTACATGAGGATTTTACATGTTGATGTTATATTTTGATGTTACATGCTGATGTTACATGATGATGTTACAGGATGTTGTTGCATGATGATGTTACATGTCGATGATACATTTTGATTTTACATTTTGATGTTACATGTTGATGTTACACGATGATGTTACATTATGATGTTATATGATGGTGTTGCATACTGATATTACAAGGGGATGTTATATGTTGACATTACATTTACATGTTACATGGTGATGTTACATTCTGTTGTTGCATGATGTTGTGGCATGATGATGGTACATGAGAATGAAACATTTTGATGTTAAATTTGAATGTTTCATGTTGATGTTACATGATGATGTTACATGATGTTGTTGCATGATGATGTTACATGAGGATGTTACATGTTGATGTTGCATTTTGATGTTACATGATCATGTTACATGATGTTGATACATTTTGATGTTTCATGATGTTGTTGCACGACGTTGTTAAATGATGATGTTACATGAGTATGTTTAATGTTGATGTTATATTTTGATGTTACATGTTGATGTTATATGATGATGATACATTCTGATGTTACAATCCGATGTTACATGATGTTGATACATGATGATGTTACATGAGTATGTTACATGTTGATGTTATATTTTGATGTTAATTTTTGATGTCACTTGATGAGGTTATATTCTAATGTTATATGATGTTGTTGCATGATGATATTACATGAGGATGGTACATGTTGCCATTAAATTTTGACGTTACATTTTGATGTTACATTATGATGTTACATGATGTTGTTGCATACTGATGCTACATGAGGATGTTACATGTCAATGTTTTCTTTTGATCTTTTATGATTATGTTACAATTTGACGTTACATTCTGTTGTTACATGATATTGTTCCATGATGATTGTACATGAGGATGGTTCATGATGATATTAAATTTTGATGTTACATGATGGTGTTGCATGATGATGTTACATGAAGATGTTAAATTCTGATGTTACATGAGGTTGTTACATGATTATGTTACATGGGGATGTTACATGTTGGTATTAACATTTGATGTTACATGTTGATGTCACATTCTGATGTTACATGCTGTTGTTGCATGATGATGTTACATGGTGATGTTACATGAATACGTTACATGTTGATATTATATTTAAATTTTACATGGTGATGTTACATGAAGATGTTACTTTCTGCTGTTACATGATGTTGTTAATTGATGATGTTACATGGGGATGTTACATGAGGATGTTACATGTCAATGTTACATTTTGATGTTACAAGATGATGTTACATGTTGATGTTACATTCTGATGTTTTATGATATTGTTGCATGATGATGTTACATCAGGATGGTATATGTTGATAATAAATTTTGATGTTACATGGTGATGTTACATTCTAATGTTATATGCTGTTGTTTCAAGATGATGTTACGTGAGGATCTTACATGTTGATGTTACATTTTGATGTTTCATGTTGATGTTACACGACGAAGGTACATTCTGATGTTTTATGATGTTGTTGCATGATCATGTTACATGAGGATGTTAGATGATGTTGTTTCATGATGATGATACATGAGTATGTTACATGTTGATGGTACATTTTATTGTTACATGTTGATGTTACATGATGAATCTACATTCTGAAGATAGATGACGTTGTTGGATGATGATGTTACATGAGGATATTACATGTCGATGATAAATTTTGATGTTACAAGTTGATGTTACATGTTGATGTTACATTCTGATGTTACGTGATGTTGTTGCATGCTGATGTTACATGAGGATTTTACATGTTGATGTTATATTTTGATGTTACATGCTGATGTTACATGATGATGTTACAGGATGTTGTTGCATGATGATGTTACATGTCGATGATACATTTTGATTTTACATTTTGATGTTACATGTTGATGTTACACGATGATGTTACATTATGATGTTATATGATGGTGTTGCATACTGATATTACAAGGGGATGTTATATGTTGACATTACATTTACATGTTACATGGTGATGTTACATTCTGTTGTTACATGATGTTGTGGCATGATGATGGTACATGAGAATGAAACATTTTGATGTTAAATTTGAATGTTTCATGTTGATGTTACGTGATGATGTTACATGATGTTGTTGCATGATGATGTTACATGAGGATGTTTAATGTTGATGTTACATTTTGTTGTTACATGATCATGTTACATGATGTTGATACATTGTGATGTTTCATGATGTTGTTGCACGACGTTGTTAAATGATGAAGTTACATGAGAATGGAACATTTTGATGTTAAATTTGAATGTTTTATGTTGATGTCACATGTTGATGTTATATGATGATGATACATTCTGATGTTACAATCCGATGTTACATGATGTTGATACATGAAGATGTTACATGAGTATGTTACATGTTGATGTTATATTTTGATGTTAATTTTTGATGTCACTTGATGAGGTTATATTCTAATGTTATATGATGTTGTTGCATGATGATATTACATGAGGATGGTACATGTTGCCATTAAATTTTGACGTTACATTTTGATGTTACATTATGATGTTACATGATGTTGTTGCATACTGATGCTACATGAGGATGTTACATGTCAATGTTACATTTTGATGTTTTATGATTATGTTACAATTTGATGTTACATTCTGTTGTTACATGATGTTGTTCCATGATGATTTTACATGAGGATGGTTCATGATGATATTAAATTTTGATGTTACATGAATATGTTACATGCTGTTGTTACATGATGTTGTTGCACGACGATGTTACATGAGTATGTTACATGTTGATGTTACATTTTAATTTTACATGTTGATGTTACATTCTGATGTTACCTGAAGTTTTTGCATGATGATGATACATGAGGATGTTACATGTCACTGTTAAATTTTGATGTTACAAGATTATATTACATGTTGATGTTACATTCCGATGTTTTATGATGTTGTTGCATGATGATGTTTCATTAGGATGGTATATGTTGATAATAAATTTTGATGTTACATGGTGATGTTACATTCTTATGTTATATGCTGTTGTTGCAAGATGATGTTACGTGAGGATCTTACATGTTGATGTTACATTTTGATGTTTGATGTTGATGTTATACGACGAAGGTACATTCTGATGTTTTATGATGTTGTTGCATGATGATGTTACATGAGGATGTTATATGTTGATATTACATATATATGTTACATGGTGATGTTACATTCTGATGTTAGATGATGTTGTTTCATGATGATGATACATGAGTATGTTACAGGTTGATGGTACATTTTAATGTTACATGTTGATGTTACATGATGATGTTACATTCTGATGTTACGTGATGTTGTTGCATGCTGATGTTACATGAGGATTTTACATGTTGATGTTATATTTTGATGTTACATGCTGATGTTACATGGTGATGGTACATGATGTCGTTGCATGATGAGTTTACATGTCGATGATACATTTTGATTTTGCATTTTGATGTTAGATGTTGATGTTACACGATGATGTTACATTACGATATTACATGATGTTCTTGCATACTAATGTTACAAGATGATGTTATATGTTGATATTACATTTACATGTTACATGTTGATGTTACATTCTGTTGTTACATGATGTTGTGGCATGATGATTGTACATGATGATGAAATATTTTGATGTTAAATTATAATGTTACATGTTGATGTTACATGATGATGTTACATGATGTTGTTGCATGATGATGTTTCATGAGGATGTTACATGTTTATTTTACATTTTGATGTTACATGGTCATGTTACATGATGTTGATACATTGTGATGTTTCATGATGTTGTTGCACGACGTTGTTACATGATGATGTTACATGAGTATGTTGATGTTACATGAGGATGGTACATGTTGCTATCATATTTTGATGTTACATTTGGATGTTATATGTTGATGTTACATGATGATGTTACATTCTGTTGTTACATGATGTTGTTACATGATGATGTTAGTTGATGATGTTACATGTCTATGTTACATTTTGATGTTTTATGATTATGTTACAATTTGCGGTTGCATTCTGATGTTACATGAAATCGTTTCATGATAAGGTTACATGAGGATGGTACATGCTCATATTATATTTTGGTGTTATATTTAGTTGCTATATGTTGATGTTACATGATGATGTTACATTCTGATGTTACATTATGTTGTTCCATGATGATTTTACATGAGGATGGTTCATGATGATATTAAGTTTTGATGTTACATGATGTTGTTGCATGATGATGTTATATGATGATGTTACATTCTGATATTACATGATGTTGTTACATGATGATGTTACATGAAGATTTTATATGTAGATATTAAATTTTGTTGTTATATTTTGATGTTACATTCTGATGTTTCATGAAGTTGTTGCATGATGATGTTAAATGAGGATGTTATATGCTTAAATTGAATTTTGATGTTACATGTTGATGTTACATATAGATGTTACATTCTGATGTTAAATATGGTTGTTGCATGATGATGTTACGTGGGGATGTTACATGTTGGTATTAACTTTTGATGTTGCATGTTGATGTCACATTCTGATGTTACATGAAGTTGTTGCATGATGATGTTACATCAGGATGTTTCATGTCAATGTTACATTTTGATGTTACAAGATGATGTTACATGTTGATGTTACATTGTGATATTACATGATGTTGTTTCATGATGATGTTACTTTAGGATGGTACATGTTGATATTAAATTTTGATGTTACATGGTGATGTTATATTCTGATGTTACATGTTGTTGTTGCATGACGATGTTACATGAGGATCTTACATTTTGATGTTAAGAGTTTATGTTACATGTTGATGTTCCATTCTGATGTTACATGATATTTTTGAATGCTGATGTTAATGAGGATTTTACATGTTGATGTCATATTTTGATGTTACATGCTGATGTTACATGATGATGTTACATGATGATGTTACATGATGTTGTTGTATGATCATGTTACATGTCGATGATACATTTTGATTTTACATTTTGATGTTACATGTTGATGTTACACGATGATATTACATATACATGTTACATGGTAATGTTACATTCTGTTGTTACATGATGTTGTTCCATGATGATGTTAAATGTGTATATTACATGTTGATGTTACATTTTAATGTTACATGTTGATGTTACATGATAATGTTACATGATGTTGTTGCATGGTGATGTTACATGAGTATGTTACATGTTGATGTTACATTTTGATGTTACATGATCATGTTACATGATGATGATACATTGTGATGTTTCATGATGTTGTTGCATGATGTTGTTACATGATGATGTTACATGAGTATGTTGAATGTTGATGTTATATTTTGATGTTACATGTTGATGTTATATGATGATGATACATTCTCATGTTACATTCTAATCTTATATGATATTGATAGATGATGATGTTACATGAGTTTGTTACAGGTTGATGTTTTATTTTGATGTTAATTTTTGATGTTACAGGATGATGTTATATTCTGATGTTACATGATGTTGTTGCATGATGATGTTACATGAGGATGTTACATATCAATGTTAGATTTTGATGTTACAAGATGATGTTACGTGTTGATGTTACATTGTGATGTTACATGATGTTTTTCATGACGAGGTTACATTAGGATGGTACATGTTGATATTAAATTTTGATGTTACATGGTGATGTTATATTCTGATGTTATATGTTGTTGTTGCATGATGATGTTACATGAGGATCTTACATTTTGATGTTACAAGTTTATGTTACATGTTGATGTTCCATTCTGATGTTACATGATGTTTTTGAATGCTGATGTTAATGGGGATTTTATATGTTGATGTCATATTTTGATGTTACATGCTGATGTTACTTGATGATGTTTCATAATGATGTTACATGATGTTGTTGTATGATCATGTTACATGTCGATCATACATTTTGATTATACATTTTGATGTTACATGTTGATGTTACACGATGATATCACATATACATGTTACATGGTAATGTTACATTCTGTTGTTACATGATGTTGTTCCATGATGATGTTAAATGTGTATATTACATGTTGATGTTACATTTTAATGTTACATGTTGATGTTACATGATAATGTTACATGATGTTGTTGCATGGTGATGTTACATGTGTATGTTACATGTTAATGTTATATTTTGATGTTACATGATCATGTTACATGATGATGATACATTGTGATGATTCATGATGTTGTTGCATGATGTTGTTACATGATGATGTTACACGAGTATGTTAAATGTTGATGTTATATTTTGATGTTACATGTTGATGTTATATGATGATGATACATTCTGATGTTACATTCTGATGTTACATGATATTGATAGATGATGATGTTACATGAGTATGTTACATGTTGATGTTATATTTTGATGTTAATTTTTGATGTTACATGATGTTGTTGCATGATGATGTTACATGAGGATGGTACATGTTGATATGAAATTTTGATGTTACATTTTGATGTTACATTATGATGTTACATGATGTTGTTGCATACTGATGTTACATGAGGATATTACATGATGATGTTACGTGAGGATGTTACATATCAATGTTAGATTTTGATGTTACAAGATGATGTTACATGTTGATGTTACATTGTGATGTTACATGATGTTTTTCATGGTGAGGTTACATTAGGATGGTACATGTTGATATTAAATTTTGATGTTACATGGTGATGTTATATTCTGATGTTACATGTTGTTGTTGCATGATGATGTTACATGAGGATCTTACATTTTGATGTTACATGTTTATGTTACATGTTGATGTTCCATTTTGATGTTACATGATGTTTTTGAATGCTGATGTTAATGGGGATTTTATATGTTGATGTCATGTTTTGATGTTACATGCTGATGTTACATGATGATATTACATGATGATGTTACATGATGTTGTTACATGATCATGTTACATGTCGATGATACATTTTGATTTTACATTTTGATGTTACATTTTGATGTTACACGATGATATTACATATACATGTTACATGGTAATGTTACATTCTGTTGTTACATGATGTTGTTCCATGATGATGATACATGTGTATATTACATGTTGATGTTACATTTTAATGTTACATGTTGATGTTACATGATAATGTTCCATGATGTTGTTGCATGGTGATGTTACATGAGGATGTTACATGATGGTGTTACAATTTGATGTTACATGATCATGTTACATGATGATGATACATTGTGATTTTTCAGGATGTTGTTGCATGAAGTTTTTACATGATGATGTTACACGAGTATATTAAATGTTGATGTTATAATTTGATGTTACGTGTTGATTTTATATGATGATGATACATTCTGATGTTACATTCTGATGTTACATGATATTGATAGATGATGATGTTACATGAGGATTTTACATGTCGATGATACATTTTGATTTTACATTTTGATGTTACATGTTGATGTTACACGATGATATTACATATACATGTTACATGGTAATGTTACATTCTGTTGTTACATGATGTTTTTCCATGATGATGTTAAATGTGTATATTACATGTTGATGTTACATTTTAATGTTACATGTTGATGTTACATGATAATGTTATATGATGTTAATGCATGGTGATGTTACATGAGTATGTTACATGTTAATGTTTTATTTTGATGTTACATGATCATGTTACATGATGATGATACATTGTGATGATTCATGATGTTGTTGCATGATGTTGTTACAAGATGATGATACACGAGTATGTTAAATGTTGATGTTATATTTTGATGTTACATGTTGATGTTATATGATGATGATACATTCTGATGTTACATTCTGATGTTACATGATATTGATAGATGATGATGTTACATGAGTATGTTACATGTTGATGTTATATTTTGATGTTAATTTTTGATGTTACATTATGATGTTATATTGTGATGTTACATGATGTTGTTGCATGATGATGTTACATGAGGATGGTACATGTTGATATGAAATTTTGATGTTACATTTTGATGTTACATTGTGATGTTACATGATGTTGTTGCATACTGATGTTACATGAGGATGTTACATGATGATGTTACATGAGGATGTAACATGTTGATGTTACATTTTGATGTTTTATGATTTTTTACAAGTTGATGTCACATTCTGATGTTACATGAAGTTGTTTCATGATGATGTTACATGGGGTTTGTACATGCTGATATTAAATTTTGATTTTATATTAAATGTTATATGTTGATGTTACATCCTTATGTTACATTCTGATGTTACATGATGTTGTTAAATGATGATGTTTCTTGAGGAGGATACATGTTGATGTTACATTTTGATGTTACATGTTGATGTCACATGATGATGTTACATTCTCGTGTTACATGATGTTGTTCCATGATGATTTTACATGAGGATGGTTCATGACGATATTTAATTTCGATGTTACATGATGTTGTTGCATGATGATGTACATGAGGATGTTACAGGTTTAAATTGAATTTTGATGTTACACGTTGATGTTACATGAAGATGTTACATGAAGTTGTTGCATGCTGATGTTACATGAGGATGTTACATGTCAATGTTATATTTTGATGTTACAAGATGATGTTACATTTTGATGTTACATTCTGATGTTACATGATGTTGTTGCATGATGATGTTACATTAGGATGGTACATGTTGATATTAAAAGTTGATGTTACATGGTGATGTTATACTCTGGTGTTGCATGTTGTTGTTGCATGATGATGTTACATGAGGATCTTACAGGTTGATGTTACAGTTTGATGTTACGTTGTGATGTTTTATTCTGATGTTACATGTTGTTGTTGCATAATGCTGTTACATGAGGATCTTACAGGTTGATGTTACGTTTTGATTTTACATGTTCATGTTACACGACGAATGTACATTCTGATGTTTATTGATGCTGTTGCATGATGATGATACATGAGGATTTTACATGTCAATGTTACATATTCATGTTACAACATGATGTTACATGTTGATGTTACATTCTGATGTTACATGATTTCGTTTCCTGATGATGTTACATTAGGATGTTATATGTTGATATTGCATTTACATGTTACATGGTGATGTCAAATTCTGATGTTACAAGAATTTGTTGCATGATGATGTTACATGAGGATTTTACATGTCAATATTACATTTTGATGTTACAACATGATGTTACATGTTGATGTTACATTTTGATGTTACATGATGTTGTTTCCTGATGATGTTACATTAGGATGCTACATGTTGATATTAGATTTTGATGTTAAATGGCGATGTTACATTATGATGTTACATGATGTTGTTGCATACTGATGTTACATGAGGATGTTACATGATGACGTTACATGAGGATGTTATATGTTGATGTTACATTTTAATGTTACATGTTGATGTTACATGTTAATGTTACCTGATGTTGTTGCATGGTGATGTTACATGAGGATGTTACATGTTGATGTTACATTTTATGTAACATGATCATGTTACATGATGATGATACATTGTGATATTTCATGATGTTGTTGCGTTATGATATTACATGAGTCTTTTAAATGTTGATGATATATTTTGATGTAACATGTTGATGTTATATGATGATGAAACATTCTGATGTTACCTTTTGATGTTACATGATGTTGATAGATGATGATATAACATGAGTATGTTACATGTTGATGTTATATTTTGATGTTAATTTTTGATGTTACTTGATGATGTTATATTCTGATGTTACATGATGTTGTTGCATGATGAAGTTACATGAGGATAGTACATGTTGCTATTAAATTTTGATGTTACATTTTGATGTTTCATTATGATGTTACATGATGTTGTTGTATACAGATGTTACATGAGGATGTTACATGTTGATGTTACATTTAGATGTTTTATGATTATGTTACAATTTGATGTTACATTCTGATGTTACATGAAGTTGTTTCATGATGATATGACATGAGGATTGTACATGGTGATATTAAATTTTGATGTTACATTTAGATGTTATAAGTTGATGTTACAATTTGATGTTACAATCTGATGTTACATGAAGTTGTTTCATGATGATATTACATGAGGATTGTACATGCTGATATTAAATTTTGATGTTACATTTAGATGTTATAAGTTGATGTTACATTCTGATGTTACATTCTGATGTTACATGATGTTGTTACATGATGATGTTACATGAGGATGTTACATGTTGATGTTATATTTTGATGTTACATGTTGATGTTACATGATGATGTTACATTCTGATGTTACATGATGTTGTTCCATGATGATTTTACATGAGGATGGTTCATGACGATATTTAATTTTGATTTTACATGATGTTGTTGCTTGATGATGTTACATGTTGATGTTACATTCTGATGTTACATGATGTTGTTCCATGATGATTTTACATGAGGATGGTTCATGACGATATTTAATTTCGATGTTACATGATGATGTTACATTCTGATGTTTCATGAATTTGTTGCATGATGATGTTACATGAGGATGTTACAGGTTAAAATTGAATTTTGATGTTACACGTTGATGTTACATGAAGATGTTACATGAAGTTGTTGCATGATGATGTTACATGAGGATGTTACATGTCAATGTTATATTTTGATGTTACAAGATGATGTTACATTTTGATGTTACATTCTGATGTTACATGATGTTGTTGCATGATGATGTTACATTAGGATGGTACATGTTGATATTAAATTTTGATGTTACATGCTGATGTTACATTCTGATGTTACATGCTGTTGTTACATGATGATGTTACATGAGGATGTTACATGAGTATGTTACATGTTGATGTCACATTTTAATGTTACATGTTGATATTACATTCTGATGTTATATGATGTTGTTGCATACTGATGTTACATGAGGATGTTATATGTTGATATTACATTTACATGTTACATGAATATGTTACATGCTGTTGTTACATGATGTTGTTGCATGATGATGTTACATGAGTATGTTACATGTTGATGTTACATTTTAATGTTACATGTTGATGTTACATTCTGATGTTACATGATGTTGTTGCATGATGATGTTACATGAGGATGTAACATGTCGATGTTATATTTTGATGTTACAAGATTATATTACATGTTGATGTTACATTCTGATGTTTTATGATATTGTTGCATGATGATGTTACATTAGGATCGTATATGTTGATAATAAATTTTGATGTTACATGGTGATGTTACATTCTTATGTTATATGCTGTTGTTGCAAGATGATGTTACGTGAGGATCTTACATGTTGATTTTACATTTTGATGTTTCACGTTGATGTTACACGATGATGTAACATTATGATATTATATGATGTCTTTGCATACTGATGTTACAAGAGGAAGTGATATGTTGATATTACATTTACATGTTACATTTTCATGTTACATTCTGTTGTTACATGATGTTGTTGCATGATGATGGTACACGATTATGAAATATTTTGATGTTAAATTTTAATGTTACATGTTGATGTTACATGATGATGTTACATGATGTTGTTGCTCGATGATTGTACATGAGGAGTTTACATGTTGATGTTACATTCTGATGTTACATCAACATGTTACATGTTGTTGATACATTGTGATGTTTCATGATGTTGTTGCACGACGTTGTTACATGATCATGTAACATGAGTATGTTTAATGTTGATGTTATATTTTGATGTTACATGTTGATGTTATATGATTATGAAACATTCTGATGTTACAATGCGATGTTACATGATGTTGATACATGATGATGTTACATGAGTATGTTACATGTTGATGTTATATTTTGATGTTAATTTTTTATGTTACTTGATGAGGTTATATTCTGATGTTACATGATGTTGTTGCATGATGAAGTTACATGTGGATGGTACATGTTGCTATTATATTTTGATGTTACATTTAGACGTTGATGTTATATTTTGACGTAACATGTTGATGTTATATGATGATGATACATTCTGATGTTACCTTCTAATGTTACATGATGTTGATAGATGATGATATTACATGAGAATTTTACATGTTGATTTTATATTTTGATGTAACTTGTTGATGTTACATGATGATGTTATATTCTGATGTTACATGATGTTGTTGCATGATGATGTTACATGAGGATGGTACATGTTGCTATTAAATTTTGATGTTACATTTTGATGTTACATTATGATGTTACATGATGTTGTTGCATACTGATGTTACATGAGGATGTTATATGTCGATGTTACATTTTGATGTTTAATGATTATGTTACAATTTGATGTTACATACTGATGTTACATGAAGTTGTTTCATGAAGATATTACTCGAGGATGGTACATGTTGATATTAAATTTTGATGTTACATGCTGGTGTTACAGGATGCTGATACATTCTGATGTTACATGATGTTGATACATGATGATGTTACATGAGTATGTTACATGTTGATGTTATATTTTGATGTTAATTTTTGATGTTACATGATGATGTTATATTCTGATGTTACATGATGTTGTTGCATGATGATGTTACATGAGGATGGTACATGTTGCTATTAAATTTTGATGTTACATTTTGATGTTACATTATGATGTTACATGATGTTGTTGCATAGTGATGTTACATGAGGATGTTACATGTTGATATTACATTTTGATGTTTTATGATTATTTTAAAATTTGATGTTACATTCTGATGTTACATGATGTGGTTTCATGATGATGTTACATGAGGATGGTACATGCTGATATTAAATTTTGATGTTACATTTAGATGTTGTATGTTGATGTTATATTCTGATGTTACATGATGTTGTTGCATAATGATATTACATTAGGATGGTACATGATGATATTTAATTTTGATGTTACATTATGTTGTTGAATGATGATGATGCATGATGATGTTACATTCTCATATTACATGACGTTTTTACATGATGATGTTACATGAAGATTTTATATGTTGATATTAAATTTTGATGTTACATGTTGATGTTACATTCTGATGTTTCATGAAGTTGTTGCATGATGATGTTACATGAGGATGTTACAGGTTTAAATTGAATTTTCATGTTACATTTTGATGTTACATGAAGATGTTACATGAAGTTGTTGCATACTGATGTTACATGAGGATGTTATATGTTGATATTACATTTATATGTTACATGTTGATGTTACATGATGATGTTATATTCTGATGTTACAGGACGTTGTTCCATGATGATTTTACATGAGGATGGTTCATGATGATATTTAATTTTGATGTTACATGATGTTGTTGAATGATGATGATGCATGATGATGTTACATTCTGATATTACATGACGTTGTTACATGATGATGTTACATGAAGATTTTATATGTTGATATGAAATTTTGATGTTACATGTTGATGTTACATTCTGATGTTTCATGAAGTTGTTGCATGATGATGTGTCATGAGAACGTTACAGGTTTAAATTGAATTTAGATGTTACATGTTGATGTTACATAAAGGTGTTACATGAAGTTGTTGCATGATGATGTTACATAAGGATATTACATGTCAATGTTATATTTTGATGTAACAAAATGATGTTACATTTTGATGTTACATACAGATGTTACTTGATGTTGTTGCATGATGATGTTACATTAGAGATGGTACATGTTGATATTAAATGTTGATGTTACATGTTGATGTTACATTGTGATGTTACATGTTGTTGTTGCATGATGATGTTACATGAGAATGATACATGAAGATTTTAGATGTTGATATTATATTTTGATGTTACATGTTGATGTTACATGTTGATGTTACATTCTGATGTTACATGATGTTGTTGCATGATGATGTTACATCAGAATGTTATGCGTTGATATTACATTTACATGTTACATGATGATGTTACATTCTGATGTTACATGATGTTGTTGCATGATGATGTTACATGAGGATATTACATGTTGATGTTACATTTTGATGTTACATGTTGATGTTACATGTTGATGTTACATTCTGATGTTACATGATGATGTTACATGATGATGTTACATGATGATTGTTACATGTTGATGTTACATAGGATTTTACATGTTTGATGTTATATGTTTGATGTTACATGATGATGTTACATGACTGATGTTACATGATTTGTTGCATGATGATGTTACATGTTGATGTTACATTCTGATTTTACATTTTGATGTTACATGTTGATGTTACACGATGATGTTACATTATGATGTTATATGATGGTGTTGCATACTGATATTACAAGGGGATGTTATATGTTGACATTACATTTACATGTTACATGGTGATGTTACATTCTGTTGTTACATGATGTTGTGGCATGATGATGGTACATGAGAATGGAACATTTTGATGTTAAATTTGAATGTTTCATGTTGATGTTACATGTTGATGTTATATGATGATGATACATTCTGATGTTACAATCCGATGTTACATGATGTTGATACATGAAGATGTTACATGAGTATGTTACATGTTGATGTTATATTTTGATGTTAATTTTTGATGTCACTTGATGAGGTTATATTCTAATGTTATATGATGTTGTTGCATGATGATATTACATGAGGATGGTACATGTTGCCATTAAATTTTGACGTTACATTTTGATGTTACATTATGATGTTACATGATGTAGTTGCATACCGATGTTACATGAGGATGTTACATGTCAAGTTACATTTTGATGTTTTATGATTATGTGACAATTTGATGTTACATTCTGTTGTTACATGAATGTTGTTGCCATGATGATTTGTAATACATGAGGATGGTTCATGATGATATTAAATTTTTGATGTTACATAGGTGCTGTTGCATGAGATGATGTTACATGAGAAGATGTTAAATATCTGATGTTTATGATATTGTTGCATGAGTGATGTTACATCGGATGGTATACTGTTGGATATATAAATTTTGATGTTACATGGTGATGTTAGATTGTCTATTGTTATATGCTGTTTGTTTCAAGATGATGTTACGTGAGGATCTTACATGTTGATGTTACATTTTGATGTTTAATGTTGATGTTACACGACCGAATTGGTACAGTTCTGATGTTTTTATGATTGTTGGTTGCATGATGATGTTACATGAGGATGTTAGATGATGTTGTTTCATGATGATGATACATGAGTATGTTACATGTTGATGTTACATTTATTGTACATGTGATGTTACATGATGAATCTACATCTGAAGAATAGATGACGTTTGTTTGATGATGATGTTACATGGGATATTTACATGTCGATAATAAATTTTGATGTTACATGTTGATGTTACATGTTGATGTTACATTCTGATGTTACGTGATGATGTTGCATGCTGATGTTACATGATGATGGTTACAGGATGTTGTTGCATGATGATGTTACATGGAGGATTTTACATGTTGATGTTATATTTTGATGTTACATGCTGATGTTACATGATGATGTTACATGATGTTGTTGCAATGATGAGTTACAATGTCGATTGATACATTTTGATTTTACATTTATGATGTTACATGTGATGTTGACAGACGATGATGTTACATTTTGCTGTGCAATGATGATGTTACATAGAGGTTGTTACATGTTGAATATTACATTTTGATGGTTACACTAATGATCATGTATACATAGTTGATGTTGATCCATTAGTGATGTTTGATTGATGTTGGTGCACGACGTTGTAAATGGCAATGGAACATTTTGATGTTAAATTTGAATGTTTCATGTTGATGTTACATGTTGATGTTATATGATGATGATACATTCTGATGTTACAATCCGATGTTACATGATGTTGATACATGATGATGTTACATGAGGATGTTACATGTTGATGTTGTATTTTGATGTTAATTTTTGATGTCACTTGATGAGGTTATATTCTAATGTTATATGATGTTGTTGCATGATGATATTACATGAGGATGGTACATGTTGCCATTAAATTTTGACGTTACATTTTGATGTTACATTATGATGTTACATGAAGGTGTTAAATTCTGATGTTACATGAGGATGTTACATGTCAATGTTACATTTTGATGTTTCATGATTATGTTACAATTCGATGTTACATTCTGTTGTTACATGATGTTGTTCCATGATGATTTTACATGAGGATGGTTCATGATGATATTAAATTTTGATGTTACATGATGTTGTTGCATGATGATGTTACATGAAGATGTTAAATTCTGATGTTACATGAGGTTGTTACATGATTATGTTACATGGGGACA
>OX103972.1:47031099-47102384 GCA_944470395.2 Schistosoma turkestanicum | reverse complement strand
AGTCAAGTCTTGATGTTACATGCTGTTGTTACATGATGATGTTACATGAGGACGTTACATGTTGGTGTTACAGGATGATGTTACATTCTGATGTTACCTGCTGTTGTTACATGTTGATGTTACATTTTGATGTTACATGTTGATGTTACATTTTGATGTTACATGTTGGTGTTACAGGATGATGTTATATTCTGATGTTACATGCTGTTGTTACATGATGATGTTACATGAGGATGTTACATGTTGATGTTACAGGATGATGTTACATACTGATGTTACATGATGTTGTTGCATGATGATGTTATATGAGGATGTTACATGTTGATGTTACATTTTGATGTTACGTGATGCTGTTACAGGATGATGTTACATTCTGATGTTACATGCTGTTGTTACATGATGATGTTACATGAGGATGTTTCATGATGATGTTACATTTTGATGTTACATGTTGGTGTTACATTTTGATGTTACATGTTGGTGTTACAGGATGATGTTTCATTCTGATGTTACATGCTGTTGTTACATGATGATGTTACATGAGGATGTTTCATGATGATGTTACATTTTGATGTTACATGTTGGTGTTACATTTTGATGTTACATGTTGATGTTACATGATGATGTTACATACTGATGTTACATGATGTTGTTGCATGATGATGTTACATGAGGATGTTACATGTTGATGTTACATTTTGATGTTACATGTTGGTGTTACAGGATGATGTTTCATTCTGATGTCACATGCTGTTGTTGCATGATGATATTACATGAGGATGTTACATGTTGATGTTACATGATGATGTTACATACTGATGTTACATGATGTTGTTGCATGATGATGTTATATGAGGATGTTACATGTTGATGTTACATTTTGATGTTACATGATGATGTTACATGAGGATGTTTCATGATGATGTTACATTTTGATGTTACATGTTGGTGTTACATTTTGATGTTACATGTTGATGTTACATGATGATGTTACATAATGATGTTACATGATGTTGTTGCATGATGATGTTACATGAGGATGTTACATGTTGATGTTACATTCTGATGTTACATGATATTGTTGGATGATTATGTTATATGCTGTTTGTACATGATGTTGTTGAATCATGTTGTTACATGAAAGTGTTACATGCTGTTCTTACATGATAATGTTACATTCTGTTGTTACATGGTGGTGTTACATTTTGATGTTACATGTTGATGTTACATGATGATGTTACATACTGATGTTACATGATGTTGTTGCATGATGATGTTACATAAGGATGTTACATGTTGATGTTACATTTTATGTTACATGTTGGTGTTACAGGATGATGTTTCATTCTGATGTTACATGCTGTTGTTACATGATGATGTTACATGAGGATGTTTCATGATGATGTTACATTTTGATGTTACCTGTTGGTGTTACATTTTGATGTTACATGTTGATGATACATGATGATGTTACATAATGATGTTACATGATGTTGTTGCATGATGATGTTACATGAGGATGTTACATGTTGATGTTACATTTTGATGTTACATGTTGGTGTTACAGGATGATGTTTCATTCTGATGTTACATGCTGTTGTTGCATGATGATGTTACATGAGGATGTTATATGTTGATGTTACATGATGATGTTACATACTGATGTTACATGATGTTGTTGCATGATGTTGTTACATGAGGATGTTACATGTTGATGTTACATTTTGATGTTACATGATGCGGTTGGAGGATGATGTTACATTATGATGTTACATGCTCTTGTTACATGATGATGTTACATGAGGATGTTTCATGATGATGTTACATTTTGATGTTACATGTTGATTTTACATTTTGATGTTACATGTTGATGTTACATGATGATGTTACATACTGATGTTACATGATGTTGTTGCATGATGATGTTACATGAGGATGTTACATGTTGATGTTACATTTTGACGGTACATGTTGGTGTTACAGGATGATATTACATTCTGATGTTACATGCTGATGTTCCATGATGATGTTACATGAGGATGTTACATGTTGGTGTTACAGGATGATGTTACATTCTGATGTTACATGCTGTTGTTACATGTTGATGTTACATTTTGGTGTTACATGTTGATGTTAAATTCTGATGTTACATGATATTGTTGGATGATTATGTTATATGCTGTTTGTACATGATATTGTAGCATCATGTTGTTACATGAAAGTGTTACATGCTGTTGTTACATGATAATGTTATATTCTGTTGTTAGATGGTGGTGTTACATTTTGATGTTACATGTTGATGTTACATGATGATGTTACATACTGATGTTACATGATGTTGTTGCATGATGATGTTACATGAGGATGTTACATGTTGATGTCACATTTTATGTTACATGTTGGTGTTACAGGATGATGTTTCAATCTGATGTTACATGCTGTTGTTACATGATGATGTTACATGAGGATGTTTCATGATGATGTTACATTTTGATGTTACATGTTGATGTTACATTTTGATGTTACATGTTGGTGTTACAGGATGATGTTACATTCTGATGTTACATGCTGTTGTTACATGATGATGTTACATGAGGATGTTACATGTTGATGTTACATTTTGATGTTACATGTTGATGTTACATGATGATGTTACATACTGATGTTACATGATGTTGTTGCATGATGATGTTACATGAGGATGTTACATGTTGATGTTACATTTTGATGTTACATGTTGGTGTTACAGGATGATGTTTCATTCTGATGTTACATGCTGTTGTTACATGATGATGTTACATGAGGATGTTACATGTTGATGTTACATTTTGATGTTACATGTTGATGTTACATTTTGATGTTACATGTTGGTGCTACAGGATGATGTTACATTCTGATGTTAAAAGATATTGTTGCATGATGATTTTACATGAGGATATTACATGTTGATGTTACATTTTGATGTTACATGTTGATGTTACATTTTGATGTTACATGTTGGTGCTACAGGATGATGTTACATTCTGATGTTAAATGCTGTTGTTACATGATGATGTTACATGAGGATGTTACATGTTGATGTTACATGATGATGTTACATACTGATGTTATATGATGTTGTTGCATGATGATGTTACATGAGGATGTTACATATTGATGTTACATTCTGATGTCACATGCTGATGTTCCATGATGATGTTACATGTGGATGTTACATGTTGGTGTTACAGGATGATGTTACATTCTGATGTTACATGCTGTTGTTACATGTTGATGTTACATTTTGGTGTTACATAATGATGTTACATGATATTGTTGGATGATTATGTTTTATGCTGTTTGTACATGACGTTGTTGCATCATGTTGTTACATGAAAGTGTTACATGTTGATGTCACATTTTATGTTACATGTTGGTGTTACAGGATGATGTTTCAATCTGATGTTACATGCTGTTGTTACATGATGATATTACATACTGATGTTACATGATGTTGTTGCATGATGATTTTACATGAGGATGTTACATGTTGATGTTACATTCTGATGTTACATGCTGTTGTTACATGATGATGTTACATGAGGATGTTACATGTTGATGTTACATGATGATGTTACATACTGATGTTATATGATGTTGTTGCATGATGATGTTACATGAGGATGTTACATATTGATGTTACATTCTGATGTCACATGCTGTTCTTACATGATGATGTTACATGTGGGTGTTATATGTTGATGTTACATTTTGATGTTACATGTTCGTGTTCCTGGATGATGTTACATTCTCATGTTACATGCTGTTTTTACATTATCATGTTACATAAGGATGTTACATTTTGATGTTACATGATGATGTTACATACTGATGTTATATGATGATGTTACATGAGGATGTTACATGTTGATGTTACATGATGATGTTACATACTGATGTTATATGATGTTGTTGCATGATGATGTTACATGAGGATGTTACATGTTGATGTTACATTTTGATGTTACATGTTGGTGTTACAGGATGATGTTTCATTCTGATGTTACATGCTGTTGTTACATGATGATGTTACATGAGGATGTTTCATGATGATGTTACATTTTGATGTTACATGTTGGTGTTATATTTTCATGTTACATGTTGATGTTACATGATGATGTTACATAATGATGGTAAATGATGTTGTTGCATGATGATGTTACATGAGGATGTTACATGTTGGTGTTACATTTTGAGGTTACATGTTGGTGTTACAGGATGATGTTTCATTCTGATGTTACATGCTGTTGTTGCATGATGATGTTACATGAGGATGTTATATGTTGATGTTACATGATGATGTTACATACTGATGTTACATGATGTTGTTGCATGATGATGTTATATGAGGATGTTACATGTTGATGTTACATGATGATGTTACATGATGCTGTTACGGGATGATGTTACATTCTGATGTTACATGCTGTTGTTACATGATGATGTTACATGATGATGTTTCATGATGATGTTACATTTTTATGTTACATGTTGATTTTACATTTTGATGTTACATGTTGATGTTACATGATGATTTTACATACTGATGTTACATGATGTTGTTGCATGATGATGTTACATGAGGCTGTTACATGTTGATGTTACATTTTGATGTTACATGTTGGTGTTACAGGATGATGTTTCATTCTGATGTTACATGCTGTTGTTACATGATGAGTTTACATGAGGATGTTACATGTTGATGTTACATTTTGATGTTACATGTTGATTTTACATTTTGACGTTACATGTTGGTGTTACAGGATGATGTTACATTCTGATAATACATGCGGATGTTCCATGATGATGTTACATGAGGATGTTACATGTTGGTGTTACATTCTGATGTTACATGCTGTTGTTACATGTTGATGTTACATTTTGATGTTACATGTTGATGTTACATTTTGATGTTACATAATGATGTTACATTCTGATGTTACATGATATTGTTGGATGATTATGTTATATGCTGTTTGTACATGATGTTGTTGCATCATGTTGTTACATGAAAGTGTTACATGCTGTCTTTACATGATAATGTTACATTTTGATGTTACATGTTGATTTTACATTTTGATGTTACATGTTGATGTTACATGATGATTTTACATACTGATGTTACATGATGTTGTTGCATGATGATGTTACATGAGGCTGTTACATGTTGATGTTACATTTTGATGTTACATGTTGGTGTTACAGGATGATGTTTCATTCTGATGTTACATGCTGTTGTTACATGATGAGTTTACATGAGGATGTTACATGTTGATGTTACATTCTGATGTTACATGCTGTTGTTACATGTTGATGTTACATTTTGATGTTACATGTTGATGTTACATTATGACGTGACATTATGATGTTACATTCTGATGTTACATGATATTGTTGGATGATTATGTTATATGCTGTTTGTACATGATGTTGTTGCATCATGTTGTTACATGAAAGTGTTACATGCTGTCTTTACATGACAATGTTACATTCTGTTGTTACATGGTGGTGTTACATTTTGAGGTTACATGTTGATGTTACATGATGGTGTTACATGCTGATGTTATATGATGTTGTTGCATGATGATGTTACATGAGTATGTTACATGTTGATGTCACATTTTATGTTACATGTTGGTGTTACAGGATGATGCTTCAATCTGATGTTACATGCTGTTGTTACATGATGATGTTACATGAGGATGTTTCATGATGATGTTACATTTTGATGTTACATGTTGATGTTACATTTTGATGTTACATGTTGATGTTACATGATGATGTTTCATACTGATGTTACATGATGTTGTTGCATGATGATGTTACATGAGGATGTTACATGTTGATGTTACATTTTGATGTTAAATGTTGGTGTTACAGGATGATGTTTCATTCTGATGTTACATGCTGTTGTTACATGATGATGTTACATGAGGATGTTACATGTTGATGTTACATTTTGATGTTACATGTTGATGTTACATTTTGATGTTACATGCTGGTGCTACAGGATGATGTTACGTTGTGATGTTACATCCTGTTGTTACATGATGATGTTACATGAGGATGTTACATGTTGGTGTTACAGGATGATGCTACATTCTGATGTTACATTCTGATGTTACATTCTGATGTTTCATGATGTGGTTCCATGAAGATGTTACATGAGGATGTTACATGTTCATAATAAATTTTGATCTTACCTTTTGATATTACACGATGATCTTACATTCTGATGTGAGATGATGTTGATTCATGATGATGATACATGTGTATGTTACATGTTGATGTTACATTTTAATGTTACATGTTGATGTTAAATTCTGATGTTACATGCTGTTGTTGCATGATGATGTTACATGTCGATGATACATTTTGATTTTTCATTTTGAAGTTACATGTTGTTGTTACACGATGATGTTACATTATGATGTTATATGATGTTGTTGCATACTGATGTTACATGAATATGTTATATGTTGATATTATATTTACATGATACATGGTGATGTTACATTCTGTTGATACATGATGAAGTTGCATGATGATGTTATATGAGTATGTTACATGTTGATGTTACATTTTAATTTTACATGTTGATATTACATTCTGATGCTACATAGTGTTTTTGCAGGATGATGTTACAGTACGATGGTACATGTTGATATTAAATTTTGATGTTACATGGTGATGTTACATTCTGATGTTACATGCTGTTGTTGCATGATGATGTTACATATGGATGTAACAAGTTGATATGAGATTTTGATGTTACATGTTGATGTTACAGGAAGATGTTACTTTCTGCTGTTACATGATGTTGTTACATGATGATGTTACATGGGGATGTTACATGAGTATTTTAAATGTTGATATTAATTATTAATGTTACATGGTGTTGTTACATTCTGATGTTATATAATGTTGTTGCATACTGATGTTACATTAGGATGTTTTATGTTGATATTACATTTACATGTTACATGAAGATGTTACATTCTGTTGTTACATGATGTTTTTGCATGATGATGTTACATGTTGATGTTACATTCTGATGTTTTATGATGTTGTTGCATGATGATGTTACATGAGGTTTTTATATGTCGATATTACATTTATATGTTACATGGTGATGTTACATTCTGATGTTAGATTATGTTGTATCATGATGATGTTACATGTTGATGGTACATTTTAATGTTACGTGTTGATGTTAAATGATGAAGTTACATTCTGAAATTGCATGACGTTGTTGGATGATGATGTTACATGATGATATTACATGTCGATGATAAATTTTGATGTTACAAGTTGATGTTACATGTTGATGTTACACTCTGATGTTACGTGATGTTGTTGAATGCTGATGTTACATGAGGATTTTCCATGTTGATGTTATATTTTGATGTTACATGCTGATGTTTCATGATGATGCTACATGTCGATGATACATTTTGATTTAACATTTTCATGTTATATGTTGATGTTACACGATGATGTTACAATATGATGTTATATGATGTTTTTCCATACTGATGTTACAAGAGGATGTTATATAATGATATTACATTTACATGTTATATGGTGATGTTACATTCTGTTGTTACATGGTGTTTTTGCATGATGATGGAACATGAGTATGATACATTTTGATGTTAAATTTTAATGTTACATGTTGATGTTACATTTTGATATTACATGTTCATGTTACATGATGTTGATACATTGTGATGTTTTATGATGTTGTTGCACGACGTTGTTACATGATGATGTTACATGAGCATGTTACATGTTGATGTTATATTTTGATGTTAATTTTTGATGTTACATGATGATGTTATATTCTGATGTTACATGATGTTGTTGCATGATGATATTACATGAGGATGGTACATGTTGCTATTAAATTTTGATGTTACATTTTGATGTTACATTATGATGTTACATGACGTTGTTGCATACTAATGTTACATGAGGATGTTACATATAAATGTTACATTTTGATGTTTTATGATTATGTTACAATTTTAAGTTACATTCTCTTGTTACATGAAGTTGTTTCATGATGATGTAACATGAGCATGGTGCATGCTGATATTAAATTTAAATGGTATATTTAGTTGTTATATGTTGATGTTACATTCTGATGTTACATTCTGCTGTTACCTGATGTTGTTGCATGAGGATTTTACATGATGATGTTACATGAGGATGTTACATGTTGATGTTACATGATGATGTTACATACTGATGTTCCATGATGTTGTTGCATGATGATGTTACATGTCGATGATACATTTTGATTTTACATTTTGAAGTTACATGTTGTTGTTACCCGATGATGTTACAATATGATGTTATATGATGTTGTCGCATATTGATGTTACATGAGGATGTTATATGTTGATAATATATTTACATGTTACATGGTGATGTTACATTATGTTGTTACATGATGTCGTTGCATGTTGATGTTACATTTTAATTTTACAAGCTGATATTACATTCTGATGCTACATAATGTTGTTGCATGATGATGTTACATTAGGATGGTACATGTTGATATTAAATTTTGATGTTACATGGTGATTTTACATTCTGATGTTACATGCTGTTGTTGTAAGTTGATGTTACATGAGGATGTTACAGGTTGATATGAGATTATGATTTTACATGTTGATGTTACATGAAGACGTTACTTTCTGCTGTTACATGATATTGTTACATGATGATGTTACATTCTGATATTACATGATGTTGTTACATGTTGATGTTACATGAAGATTTTATATGTTGATATTAAATTTTGATGTTACATGTCGATCTTACATACTGATGTTTCATGAAGTTGTTGCCTGATGATTTTACATGAGGATGTTAGGTGTTTAAATTGAATTATGATGTTACATGTTGATGTTACATGAAGATGTTACATTCTAATGTTACATGAGTTTGTTGCATGATGATGGTACATGATGATGTTAGATGTTGGTATTAACTTTTGATGTTACATGTTGATGTCACATTCTGATGTTACATGAAGTTGTTGCATGATGATGTTACATGAGGCTGTTACATGTCAATGTTATATTTTGACTTTACAAGATGATGTTACAATTTGATGTTACATTCTGATGTTACATGATGTTGTTGCATGATGATGTCACATGAGGATGGTACATGTTGATATTAAATTTTGATGTTAAATGGTAATGTTATATTCTGATGTTACATGTTGTTGTTGCATGATGATGTTACATGAGGATCTTACAGGTTGGTGTTACAGTTTGATGTTACGTGGTGATGTCAGATTCTGATGATACATGAAGTTGTTGCATGATGATGTTACATGAGGATGTTACATGTCAATGTTACATTTTGATGTTACAAGATGATGTTACATGTTGATGTTACATTCTGATGTTACATAATGTTGTTTCATGATGATGTTACATGGGGAAGGTACATGATGCGATTAAATTTTGGTGTTATATTTCGATGTTACATTATGATGTTACATGATGTTGTTGCATAATGATGTTACATGAGAATGTTACATGTAAATTTTACATTTTGATGTTTTATGATTATGTTACAATTTGATGTTACATTCTGATATTACATGAAGTTGTTTCATGATGATATTTCATGAGGATGGTACATGCTGATATTAAATTTTGATGTTATATTTCGTTGTTATATGTTGATGTTACATTCTGATGTTACATGATGTTGTTCCATGATGATGTTACATGAGGATGTTACATGTTGATGTTATAATTTGATGTTACATGTTGATGTTACAATTTGATGTTACATTCTGATGTTACATGATGTTGTTCCATGATGATTTTACATGAGGATGGTTGGTGATGATATTAAATTTTGATGTTACATGATGTTGCATGATGATATAACATGATGATGTTACATTCTGATATTACAGGATGTTGTTACATGATGATGTTACATGAAGATTTTATATGTTGATATTAAATTATGATGTTACATGTTGATGTTACATTCTGATGTTTCATGAGGTTGTTGCATGTTGATGTTTCATGAGGATGTTAGATGTTTAAACTGAATTTTGATGTTACATGTTGATGTTACATGAAGATGTTACATTCTGATATTACACGAATTTGTTGCATGATGATGTTACATGGGGATGTTACATGTTGGTATTAACTTTTGATGTTACATGTTGATGTCACATTCTGATGTTACATGTTGTTGTTGCATGATGATGTTACATGAGGATGTTACATGTCAATGTTACATTTTGACGTTACAGGATGATGTTACAAGTTGATGTTACATTCTGATATTACATGAAGTTGTTTCATGATGATATTTCATGAGGATGGTACATGCTGATATTAAATTTTGATGTTAAATTTCGATGTTATATGTTGATGTTACATTCTGATGTTACATGTTGGTGTAACATGATGATGTTACATGACGATGTTACATGTTGATGTTACAATTTGATGTTACATGTTGATGTTACAATTTGATGTTACATTCTGATGTTACATGATGTTGTTCCATGATGATTTTACATGAGGATGGTTGGTGATGATATTAAATTTTGATGTTACATGATGTTGCATGATGATATAACATGATGATGTTACATTCTGATATTACAGGATGTTGTTACATGATGATGTTACATGAAGATTTTATATGTTGATATTAAATTATGATGTTACATGTTGATGTTACATTCTGATGTTTCATGAGGTTGTTGCATGTTGATGTTTCATGAGGATGTTAGATGTTTAAACTGAATTTTGATGTTACATGTTGATGTTACATGAAGATGTTACATTCTGATATTACACGAATTTGTTGCATGATGATGTTACATGGGGATGTTACATGTTGGTATTAACTTTTGATGTTACATGTTGATGTCACATTCTGATGTTACATGTTGTTGTTGCATGATGATGTTACATGAGGATGTTACATGTCAATGTTACATTTTGACGTTACAGGATGATGTTACAAGTTGATGTTACATTCTGATATTACATGAAGTTGTTTCATGATGATATTTCATGAGGATGGTACATGCTGATATTAAATTTTGATGTTATATTTCGTTGTTATATGTTGATGTTACATTCTGATGTTACATGATGTTGTTCCATGATGATGTTACATGAGGATGTTACATGTTGATGTTATAATTTGATGTTACATGTTGATGTTACAATTTGATGTTACATTCTGATGTTACATGATGTTGTTCCATGATGATTTTACATGAGGATGGTTGGTGATGATATTAAATTTTGATGTTACATGATGTTGCATGATGATATAACATGATGATGTTACATTCTGATATTACAGGATGTTGTTACATGATGATGTTACATGAAGATTTTATATGTTGATATTAAATTATGATGTTACATGTTGATGTTACATTCTGATGTTTCATGAGGTTGTTGCATGTTGATGTTTCATGAGGATGTTAGATGTTTAAACTGAATTTTGTTGTTACATGTTGATGTTACATGAAGATGTTACATTCTGATATTACACGAATTTGTTGCATGATGATGTTACATGGGGATGTTACATGTTGGTATTAACTTTTGATGTTACATGTTGATGTCACATTCTGATGTTACATGTTGTTGTTGCATGATGATGTTACATGAGGATGTTACATGTCAATGTTACATTTTGACGTTACAGGATGATGTTACAAGTTGATGTTACATTCTGATGTTACATGATGTTTTTGCATGATGATATTACATTAGGATGGTACATGTTGATATTAAATTTAATGTTACATGGTAATGTTATATTCTGATGTTACATGTTGTTTTTGCATGATGATGTTACATGAGTATCTTACAGTTTGATGTTACATTTCGATGTTACATGTTGATGTTACACGACGAAGGTATATTCTGATGATTAATGATGCTGTTGCATGATGATTTTTTATGAGGATGTTATATGTTGATATTGCATTTACATGTTACAGGGTGATGTCAGATTCTGATGATACATGAAGTTGTTGCATGATGATGTTACATGAGGATGTTACATGTCAATGTTACATTTTGATGTTACAAGATGATGTTACATGTTGATGTTACATGAGGATGTTACATGTTGATGTTATATTTTGATGTTACATGTTGATGTTACATTTTGATGTTACATTCTGATGTTACATGATGTTGTTCCATGATGATGTTACATGAGGATGTTACATGTTGATGTTATATTTTGATGTTACATGTTGATGTTACATCTTGATGTTACATTCTGATGTTACATAATGTTGTTCCATGATGATTTTACATGAGGATGGTTCATGGTGATATTAAATTTTGATGGTACTTGATGTTGCATGATGATATTACATGATGATGTTACATTCTGATATTACAGGATGTTGTTACATGATGATGTTACATGAAGATTTTATATGTTGATATTAAATTTTGATGTTACATGTTGATGTTACATTCTGATGTTTCATGAAGTTGTTGCATGTTGATGTTTCATGAGCATGTTAGATGTTTAAATTGAATTTTGATGTTACATGTTGATGTTACTTGAAGATGTTACACTCTGATGTTACATGACGTTGTTGCATGATGATGTTACATGGGGATGTTACATGTTGGTATTAACTTTCGATGTTACATGTTGATGTCACATTCTGATGTTACATGTTGTTGTTGCATGATGATTTTACATGAGGATGTTACATGTCAATGTTACATTTTGACGTTACAGGATGATGTTACAAGTTGATGTTACATTCTGATGTTACATGATGTTGTTGCATGATGATGTTACATGAGGATCTTACAAGTTGATATTAAATTTTGATGTAACATGGTAATGTTATATTCTGATGTTACATGTTGTTTTTGCATGATGATGTTACATGAGGATCTTACAGTTTGATGTTACATTTCGATGTTACATGGTAATGTTATATTCTGATGTTACATGTTGTTTTTGCATGATGATGTTACATGAGGATCTTACAGGTTGATGTTACATTTCGATGTTACGTGGTGATGTTATATTCTGATGTTACATGTTGTTTTTGCATGATGATGTTACATGAGTATCTTACAGTTTGATGTTACATTTCGATGTTACATGTTGATGTTACACGACGAAGGTACATTCTGATGATTAATGATGCTGTTGCATGATGATTTTTTATGAGGATGTTATATGTTGATATTGCATTTACATGTTACAGGGTGATGTCAGATTCTGATGATACATGAAGTTGTTGCATGATGATGTTACATGAGGATGTTACATGTCAATGTTACATTTTGATGTTACAAGATGATGTTACATGTTGATGTTACATTGTGATGTTACATGATGTTGTATCATGATGATGTTACATTAGGATGGTACATGTTGATAATAAATTTTGATGTTACGTGGTGATGTTATATAATGATGTTACATGTTGTTGTTGCATACTGATGTTACATGAGGATGTTACATGTAAACGTTACATTTTGATGTTTTATGATTATGTTACAATTTTAAGTTACATTCTGATGTTACATGATGTGGTTTCATGATGATGTTACATGAGGATGGTACATGCTGATATTAAATTTTGATGTTAAATTTCGATGTTATATGTTGATGTTACATTCTGATGTTACATTCTGATGTTACATGATGTTGTTCCATGATGATGTTACATGAGGATGTTACATGTTGATGTTATATTTTGATGTTACATGTTGATGTTACATTTTGATGTTACATTCTGATGTTACATGATGTTGTTCCATGATGATTTTACATGAGGATGGTTCATGATGATATTAAATTTTGATGTTACATGATGTTGCATGATGATATTACATGATGATGTTACATTCTGATATTACATGATGTTGTTACATGATGATGTTACATGAAGATTTTAGATGTTGATATTAAATTTTGATGTTACATGTTGATGTTACATGAAGATGTTACATTCTGATATTACATGACGTTGTTGCATGATGATGTTACATGGGGATGTTACATGTTGGTATTAACTTTTGATGTTACATGTTGATGTCACATTCTGATGTTACATGTTGTTGTTGCATGATGATGTTACATGAGGATGTTACATGTCAATGTTACATTTTGACGTTACAGGATGATGTTACAAGTTGATGTTACATTCTGATGTTACATGATGTTGTTGCATTATGATGTTACATTAGGATGGTACATGTTGATAATAAATTTTGATGTTACATGGTAATGTTATATTCTGATGTTACATGTTGTTTTTGCATGATGATGTTACATGAGTATCTTACAGTTTGATGTTACATTTCGATGTTACATGTTGATGTTACACGACGAAGGTACATTCTGATGATTAATGATGCTGTTGCATGATGATTTTTTATGAGGATGTTATATGTTGATATTGCATTTACATGTTACAGGGTGATGTCAGATTCTGATGATACATGAAGTTGTTGCATGATGATGTTACATGAGGATGTTACATGTCAATGTTACATTTTGATGTTACAAGATGATGTTACATGTTGATGTTACATTGTGATGTTACATTATTTTGTATCATGATGATGTTACATTAGGATGGTACATGTTGATAATAAATTTTGATGTTACGTGGTGATGTTATATAATGATGTTACATGTTGTTGTTGCATACTGATGTTACATGAGGATGTTACATGTAAATGTTACATTTTGATGTTTTATGATTATGTTACAATTTTAAGTTACATTCTGATGTTACATGATGTGGTTTCATGATGATGTTACATGAGGATGGTACATGCTGATATTAAATTTTGATGTTAAATTTCGATGTTATATGTTGATGTTACATTCTGATGTTACATTCTGATGTTACATGATGTTGTTCCATGATGATGTTACATGAGGATGTTACATGTTGATGTTATATTTTGATGTTACATGTTGATGTTACATTTTGATGTTACATTCTGATGTTACATGATGTTGTTCCATGATGATTTTACATGAGGATGGTTCATGATGATATTAAATTTTGATGTTACATGATGTTGCATGATGATATTACATGATGATGTTACATTCTGATATTACATGATGTTGTTACATGATGATGTTACATGAAGATTTTAGATGTTGATATTAAATTTTGATGTTACATGTTGATGTTACATGAAAATGTTACATTCTGATATTACATGACGTTGTTGCATGATGATGTTACATGGGGATGTTACATGTTGGTATTAACTTTTGATGTTACATGTTGATGTCACATTCTGATGTTACATGTTGTTGTTGCATGATGATGTTACATGAGGATGTTACATGTCAATGTTACATTTTGACGTTACAGGATGATGTTACATGTTGATGTTATATTGTGATGTTACATTATTTTGTATCATGATGATGTTACATTAGGGTGGTACATGTTGATAATAAATTATGATGTTACGTGGTGATGTTATATAATGATGTTACATGTTGTTGTTGCATACTGATGTTACATGAGGATGTTACATGTAAATGTTACATTTTGATGTTTTATGATTATGTTACAATTTTAAGTTACATTCTGATGTTACATGATGTGGTTTCATGATGATGTTACATGAGGATGGTACACGCTGATATTAAATTTTGATGTTAAATTTTGATGTTACATGTTGATGGTACATTCTGATGTTACATTCTGATGTTACATGATGTTGTTCCATGATGATGTTACATGAGGATGTTACATGTTGATGTTATATTTTGATGTTACATGTTGATGTTACATTTTGATGTTACATTCTGATGTTACATGATGTTGTTCCATGATGATGTTACATGAGGATGTTACATGTCAATGTTACATTTTGATGTTACATGATGTTGCATGATGATATTACATGATGATGTTACATTCTGATATTACATGATGTTGTTACATGATGATGTTACATGAAGATTTTAGATGTTGATATTAAATTTTGATGTTACATGTTGATGTTACATGAAGATGTTACATTCTGATATTACATGACGTTGTTGCATGATGATGTTACATGGGGATGTTACATGTTGGTATTAACTTTTGATGTTACATGTTGATGTCACATTCTGATGTTACATGTTGTTGTTGCATGATGATGTTACATGAGGATGTTACATGTCAATGTTACATTTTGAAGTTACAGGATGATGTTACAAGTTGATGTTACATTCTGATGTTACATGATGTTGTTGCATGATGATGTTACATTAGAGATGGTACATGTTGATATTAAATTTTGATGTTACATGGTAATGTTATATTCTGATGTTACATGTTGTTTTTGCATGATGATGTTACATGAGTATCTTACAGTTTGATGTTACATTTCGATGTTACATGTTGATGTTACACGACGAAGGTACATTCTGATGATTAATGATGCTGTTGCATGATGATTTTTTATGAGGATGTTATATGTTGATATTGCATTTACATGTTACAGGGTGATGTTATATTCTGATGTTACTTGAAGTTGTTGCATGATGATGTTACATGAGGATGTTACATGTCAATGTTACATTTTGATGTTACAAGATGATGTTACATGTTGATGTTACATTGTGATGTTACATGTTGTTGTTGCATGATGATGTTACATGAGGATGTTACATGTCAATGTTACATTTTGACGTTACAGGATGATGTTACAAGTTGATGTTACATTCTGATGTTACATGATGTTGTTGCATGATGATGTTACATTAGGATGGTACATGTTGATATTAAATTTTGATGTTACATGGTAATGTTATATTCTGATGTTACATGTTGTTTTTGCATGATGATGTTACATGAGTATCTTACAGTTTGATGTTACATTTCGATGTTACATGTTGATGTTACACGACGAAGGAACATTCTGATGATTAATGATGCTGTTGCATGATGATTTTTTATGAGGATGTTATATGTTGATATTGCATTTACATGTTACAGGGTGATGTCAGATTCTGATGATACATGAAGTTGTTGCATGATGATGTTACATGAGGATGTTACATGTCAATGTTACATTTTGATGTTACAAGATGATGTTACATGTTGATGTTACATTGTGATGTTACATGTTGTTGTTGCATGATGATGTCACATGAGGATGTTACATGTCAATGTTACATTTTGACGTTACAGGATGATGTTACAAGTTGATGTTACATTCTGATGTTACATGTTGTTGTTGCATGATGATGTTACATGAGGATGTTACATGTCAATGTTACATTTTGAAGTTACAGGATGATGTTACAAGTTGATGTTACATACTGATGTTACATGATGTTGTTGCATGATGATGTTACATTAGGATGGTACATGTTGATATTAAATTTTGATGTTACATGGTAATGTTATATTCTGATGTTACATGTTGTTTTTGCATGATGATGTTACATGAGTATCCTACAGTTTGATGTTACATTTCGATGTTACATGTTGATGTTACACGACGAAGGTACATTCTGATGATTAATGATGCTGTTGCATGATGATTTTTTATGAGGATGTTATAAGTTGATATTGCATTTACATGTTACAGGGTGATGTCAGATTCTGATGATACATGAAGTTGTTGCATGATGATGTTACATGAGGATGTTACATGTCAATGTTACATTTTGATGTTACAAGATGATTTTGCATGTTGATGTTACATTGTGATGTTACATGTTGTTGTTGCATGATGATGTCACATGAGGATGTTACATGTCAATGTTACATTTTGACGTTACAGGATGATGTTACAAGTTGATGTTACATTCTGATGTTACATGATGTTGTTGCATGATGATGTTACAAGGGGATGTTACATGTTGGTATTACCTTTTGATGTTACATGTTGATGTCACATTCTGATGTTACATGATGTTGTTGCATAATGATATTACATTGGGATGGTACATGTTGATATTAAATTTTGATGTTAAATGGTAATGTTATATTCTGATGTTACTTGTTGTTGTTGCATGATGATGTTTCGTGAGGATGTTACATGTCAATGTTACATTTTGATGTTACAAGATGATGTTACATGTTGATGTTACATTGTGATGTTACATGTTGTTGTTGCATGATGATGTTACATGAGGATGTTACATGTCAATGTTACATTTTGACGTTACAGGATGATGTTACAAGTTGATGTTACATTCTGATGTTACATGATGTTGTTGCATGATGATGTTACATTAGGATGGTACATGTTGATATTAAATTTTGATGTTACATGGTAATGTTATATTCTGATGTTACATGTTGTTTTTGCATGATGATGTTACATGAGTATCTTACAGTTTGATGTTACATTTCGATGTTACATGTTGATGTTACACGACGAAGGTACATTCTGATGATTAATGATGCTGTTGCATGATGATTTTTTATGAGGATGTTATATGTTGATATTGCATTTACATGTTACAGGGTGATGTCAGATTCTGATGATACATGAAGTTGTTGCATGATGATGTTACATGAGGATGTTACATGTCAATGTTACATTTTGATGTTACAAGATGATGTTGCATGTTGATGTTACATTCTGATGTTACATGTTGTTGTTGCATGATGATGTCACATGGGGATGTTACATGTTGGTATTAACTTTTGATGTTACAAGTTGATGTCACATTCTGATGTTACATGATGTTGTTGCATAATGATATTACATTAGGATGGTACATGTTGATATTAAATTTTGATGTTTTATGGTGATGTTATATTCTGATGTTACTTGTTGTTGTTGCATGATGATGTTTCATGAGGATGTTACATGTCAATGTTACATTTTGATGTTACAAGATGATGTTACATGTTGATGTTACATTGTGATGTTACATGTTGTTGTTGCATGATGATGTTACATGAGGATGTTACATGTCAATGTTACATTTTGACGTTACAGGATGATGTTACAAGTTGATGTTACATTCTGATGTTACATGATGTTGTTGCATGATGATGTTACATTAGGATGGTACATGCTGATATTAAATTTTGATGTTACATGGTAATGTTATATTCTGATGTTACATGTTGTTTTTGCATGATGATGTTACATGAGTATCTTACAGTTTGATGTTACATTTCGATGTTACATGTTGATGTTACACGACGAAGGTACATTCTGATGATTAATGATGCTGTTGCATGATGATTTTTTATGAGGATGTTATATGTTGATATTGCATTTACATGTTACAGGGTGATGTCAGATTCTGATGATACATGAAGTTGTTGCATGATGATGTTACATGAGGATGTTACATGTCAATGTTACATTTTGATGTTACAAGATGATGTTGCATGTTGATGTTACATTGTGATGTTACATGTTGTTGTTGCATGATGATGTCACATGAGGATGTTACATGTCAATGTTACATTTTGACGTTACAGGATGATGTTACAAGTTGATGTTACATTCTGATGTTACATGATGTTGTTGCATGATGATGTTACATGGGGATGTTACATGTTGGTATTACCTTTTGATGTTACAAGTTGATGTCACATTCTGATGTTACATGATGTTGTTGCATAATGATATTACATTAGGATGGTACATGTTGATATTAAATTTTGATGTTATATGGTGATGTTATATTCTGATGTTACTTGTTGTTGTTGCATGATGATGTTTCATGAGGATGTTACATGTCAATGTTACATTTTGATGTTACAAGATGATGTTACATGTTGATGTTACATTGTGATGTTACATGTTGTTGTTGCATGATGATGTTACATGAGGATGTTACATGTCAATGTTACATTTTGACGTTACAGGATGATGTTACAAGTTGATGTTACATTCTGATGTTACATGATGTTGTTGCATGATGATGTTACATTAGGATGGTACATGTTGATATTAAATTTTGATGTTACATGGTAATGTTATATTCTGATGTTACATGTTGTTTTTGCATGATGATGTTACATGAGTATCTTACAGTTTGATGTTACATTTCGATGTTACATGTTGATGTTACACGACGAAGGAACATTCTGATTATTAATGATGCTGTTGCATGATGATTTTTTATGAGGATGTTATATGTTGATATTGCATTTACATGTTACAGGGTGATGTCAGATTCTGATGATACATGAAGTTGTTGCATGATGATGTTACATGAGGATGTTACATGTCAATGTTACATTTTGATGTTACAAGATGATGTTACATGTTGATGTTACATTGTGATGTTACATGTTGTTGTTGCATGATGATGTCACATGAGGATGTTACATGTCAATGTTACATTTTGACGTTACAGGATGATGTTACAAGTTGATGTTACATTCTGATGTTACATGATGTTGTTGCATAATGATATTACATTGGGATGGTACATGTTGATATTAAATTTTGATGTTAAATGGTAATGTTATATTCTGATGTTACTTGTTGTTGTTGCATGATGATGTTTCGTGAGGATGTTACATGTCAATGTTACATTTTGATGTTACAAGATGATGTTACATGTTGATGTTACATTGTGATGTTACATGTTGTTGTTGCATGATGATGTTACATGAGGATGTTACATGTCAATGTTACATTTTGACGTTACAGGATGATGTTACAAGTTGATGTTACATACTGATGTTACATGATGTTGTTGCATGATGATGTTACATTAGGATGGTACATGTTGATATTAAATTTTGATGTTACATGGTAATGTTATATTCTGATGTTACATGTTGTTTTTGCATGATGATGTTACATGAGTATCTTACAGTTTGATGTTACATTTCGATGTTACATGTTGATGTTACACGACGAAGGTACATTCTGATGATTAATGATGCTGTTGCATGATGATTTTTTATGAGGATGTTATAAGTTGATATTGCATTTACATGTTACAGGGTGATGTCAGATTCTGATGATACATGAAGTTGTTGCATGATGATGTTACATGAGGATGTTACATGTCAATGTTACATTTTGATGTTACAAGATGATGTTACATGTTGATGTTACATTGTGATGTTACATGTTGTTGTTGCATGATGATGTCACATGAGGATGTTACATGTCAATGTTACATTTTGACGTTACAGGATGATGTTACAAGTTGATGTTACATTCTGATGTTACATGATGTTGTTGCATGATGATGTTACAAGGGGATGTTACATGTTGGTATTACCTTTTGATGTTACATGTTGATGTCACATTCTGATGTTACATGATGTTGTTGCATAATGATATTACATTGGGATGGTACATGTTGATATTAAATTTTGATGTTAAATGGTAATGTTATATTCTGATGTTACTTGTTGTTGTTGCATGATGATGTTTCGTGAGGATGTTACATGTCAATGTTACATTTTGATGTTACAAGATGATGTTACATGTTGATGTTACATTGTGATGTTACATGTTGTTGTTGCATGATGATGTTACATGAGGATGTTACATGTCAATGTTACATTTTGACGTTACAGGATGATGTTACAAGTTGATGTTACATTCTGATGTTACATGATGTTGTTGCATGATGATGTTACATTAGGATGGTACATGTTGATATTAAATTTTGATGTTACATGGTAATGTTATATTCTGATGTTACATGTTGTTTTTGCATGATGATGTTACATGAGTATCTTACAGTTTGATGTTACATTTCGATGTTACATGTTGATGTTACACGACGAAGGTACATTCTGATGATTAATGATGCTGTTGCATGATGATTTTTTATGAGGATGTTATAAGTTGATATTGCATTTACATGTTACAGGGTGATGTCAGATTCTGATGATACATGAAGTTGTTGCATGATGATGTTACATGAGGATGTTACATGTCAATGTTACATTTTGATGTTACAAGATGATGTTACATGTTGATGTTACATTGTGATGTTACATGTTGTTGTTGCATGATGATGTCACATGAGGATGTTACATGTCAATGTTACATTTTGACGTTACAGGATGATGTTACAAGTTGATGTTACATTCTGATGTTACATGATGTTGTTGCATGATGATGTTACAAGGGGATGTTACATGTTGGTATTACCTTTTGATGTTACATGTTGATGTCACATTCTGATGTTACATGATGTTGTTGCATAATGATATTACATTAGGATGGTACATGTTGATATTAAATTTTGATGTTACATGGTAATGTTATATTCTGATGTTACTTGTTGTTGTTGCATGATGATGTTTCGTGAGGATGTTACATGTCAATGTTACATTTTGATGTTACAAGATGATGTTACATGTTGATGTTACATTGTGATGTTACATGTTGTTGTTGCATGATGATGTTACATGAGGATGTTACATGTCAATGTTACATTTTGACGTTACAGGATGATGTTACAAGTTGATGTTACATTCTGATGTTACATGATGTTGTTGCATGATGATGTTACATTAGGATGGTACATGTTGATATTAAATTTTGATGTTACATGGTAATGTTATATTCTGATGTTACATGTTGTTTTTGCATGATGATGTTACATGAGTATCTTACAGTTTGATGTTACATTTCGATGTTACATGTTGATGTTACACGACGAAGGTACATTCTGATGATTAATGATGCTGTTGCATGATGATTTTTTATGAGGATGTTATATGTTGATATTGCATTTACATGTTACAGGGTGATGTCAGATTCTGATGATACATGAAGTTGTTGCATGATGATGTTACATGAGGATGTTACATGTCAATGTTACATTTTGATGTTACAAGATGATGTTACATGTTGATGTTACATTGTGATGTTACATGTGTTGTTGCATGATGATGTTACATGAGGATGTTACATGTTGATGTTACATTCTGATGTTACATGTTGATGTTACATTGTGATGTTACATTGTTTGTTGCATTACTGATGTTACATGAGGGTATTGTTGATTTTCATTTGATGTTACATTTGATGTTACATGATGAGTTACATCATCATGTTACATGATGTTGTTGCATGATGATGTTACATGTCATGTTATATTGATATTGATTTACAATGTGATGTTACATTCTGATGTTACATGATGTTGTTTCATGATGATGTTACATGTGGATGTTACATGTTGATATTAAATTTTGATGTTACATGGTGATGTTACATTGTGATGTTACATGTTGATTGTGCATGATGATGTTACATGAGGATGTTACATGTTGTTTTCATTTTGATGTTACATGTTGATGTTACATGATGATGTACATTCTGATGTTTTATGATGCTGTTGGATGATGATGTTACGTGGGGATGTTAATGTTGATATTACATTTACATGTTACATGGTGATGTCTACATTCTGATGTTACATGATGTTGTTGCGTGATGATGTTACATGAGGATGGATACATGTTGATATTATATTTGGATGTTAAATGTTGATATTACATGATAATGTTTCATTCTGATGTTACATGACGTTCGTGCATGATGATAGTACATGAGGATGTTACATGTTTATGTTACATATTGATGTTACAAGTTGATATGTTACACGATGATCTACATTCTGATGTTAGATGATTTGTTTCATGATGATGATACATGAGTATGTTACATGTTGATGTTACATTTTGATGTTACATGTTGATGTTACATGATTATGTAACATGATGTTCTTGCATGGTGATTATACATGAGGATGTTACATATTTTTGTTACATTTTGATGTTACATTATCATGTTGCATGATGATGTTACATTCTGATGATTCATGATTTTGTTGCATGATGATGTTACATGAGGATGTTACATGTTGATGTTACATTTTGATGTTACATGTTGATGTTACATGTTGATGTTACATTTATGATTCTGAATGTTACCTGATGAGGATGTTACATGTTATGTTACATTTTATGTTACATTTCTGATGTTCCATATAATGTTACATGATGTTGTTAATGAATGTTGTACATGATGATGTTACATTTGATGTGTAAATTTGATGTTATTGTTTGATTTTACATGCGATGTTACATTCCTGCTTTTTACATGATGTTGCTTACATATCATTTAACATGATGATGTTACATTCTGATGTTAGATGATGATGTTACATTCTGATGTTACATGATGATGTTACATTCTGATGTTACATGATGTTTTTACTTGATGATATTACATGAGGTTGTTATATGTTGATATTACATTTACATGTTACATGGTGATGTTACATTCTGATGTTACATGATGTTGTTGCATGATGATGTCAGATGAGTATGTTACATGTTGATGTTTTATTATGATATTATATGCTGATTTTACATGATGATATTACATTCTGATGGTACATGATGTTGCTTCATGATGATGATACATGAGGTTGGTACATATTGATATCAAAATTCGATGTTAAAATTTGATGTTACATGATGATGTTACATTCTGATGTTACAATATATTGTTACATGAGGATGATATATGTTGATATTATATTTTGATGTCAAATAAAGTTGTTACATGATGATGTTTCATTCTGATGTAACATCATGTTGTTGCATGATGATGTTACATGATGATGTTACATTCTGATGTTAGATGATGATGTTACATTCTGATGTTACATGATGATGTTACATTCTGATGTTACATGATGTTTTTACATGATGATATTACATGAGGTTGTTATATGTTGATATTACATTTACATGTTACATGGTGATGTTACATTCTGATGTTACATGATGTTGTTCCATGATGATGTTACATGAAGATGTTACATGTTGATGTTACATTTTGACGTAACATGTTGAATTTACAGGATGATATCACATTCTGATGATACATGACGTTCTTGCATGTTGATAGTACATGAGGATATTACATGTTTATGTTACATTTTGATGTTACAATTTGATGTCACACGTTGATCCTATATTCTGATGTCAGATTTTGTTGTTTCATGATGATGATACATGAGTATGTTACATGTTGATGTTACATGATGATGTTGCATTCTGATGTTACATTCTGATGTTACCTGATGTCGTTTCATGATGATGTTACATGAGGATGTTACATGTTGATGTTATATTTTGCTGTAATATGTTGATGTTACATACTCATGTTTCATGATGTTGTTACAGGATGGTGTTACATGAGGATGTTACATGTCGCTATTATATTTTGATATTAAAATTTGATATTACATGTTGATGGTACATTCTGAAGATACATGATGTTATTGAATAATGGTGTTACATGAGGATGTTACATGTTGATATTACATTTAGATGTTACATGGTGATGTTACACGATGATGTTACATTCTGTTGTTATATGATGTTGTTGCATGATGATGTTACATGAGGATGTTTCATGTCGATGTTACATTTTGATGTTACAGGTTGATGTTACATGTTGATGTTACATTCTGATGATTCATGAAGTTGTTGCATGATGATATTACATGTTTATGTTACATTTTGATGTTACTTGTTGATGTTGCCTGATGATGTTACATTCTGATGTTATATGAAGTTGTTGCATGATGATGTTATATTAGAATGTGATATGTTGATTTTAGATTTACATTTTACATGGTGATGTTACTTCCGGTTTTTACATGATGTTCTTACATGATGATTTTACCTGAGGATGTTACATGTTGATGTTACATTTTGATGTTACATGTTGATGTTTCACGATGATGTTACATTCTGTTGTTATATGATGTTGTTGCATGATGATGTTATATGAGAATGTTTTATGTTGATATTATATTTACATGTTACATGGCGATGTCAAATTCTGATGTTATATGATTTTGATTCATGATGATGTTACATGTGGTCGTTACATGTTGATGTTGCATTTTGATGTTACATGTTGATGTTAGACGTTGATGTTACATTCTGATGGTACATGATGTTGCTTCATGATGATGATACATGAGGTTGGTACATATTGATATCAAAATTCGATGTTAAAATTTGATGTTACATGATGATGTTACATTCTGATGTTACAATATATTGTTACATGAGGATGATATATGTTGATATTATATTTTGATGTCAAATAAAGTTGTTACATGATGATGTTTCATTCTGATGTAACATCATGTTGTTGCATGATGATGTTACATGATGATGTTACATTCTGATGTTAGATGATGATGTTACATTCTGATGTTACATGATGATGTTACATTCTGATGTTACATGATGTTTTTACATGATGATATTACATGAGGTTGTTATATGTTGATATTACATTTACATGTTACATGGTGATGTTACATTCTGATGTTACATGATGTTGTTCCATGATGATGTTACATGAAGATGTTACATGTTGATGTTACATTTTGACGTAACATGTTGAATTTACAGGATGATATCACATTCTGATGATACATGACGTTCTTGCATGTTGATAGTACATGAGGATATTACATGTTTATGTTACATTTTGATGTTACAATTTGATGTCACACGTTGATCCTATATTCTGATGTCAGATTTTGTTGTTTCATGATGATGATACATGAGTATGTTACATGTTGATGTTACATGATGATGTTGCATTCTGATGTTACATTCTGATGTTACCTGATGTCGTTTCATGATGATGTTACATGAGGATGTTACATGTTGATGTTATATTTTGCTGTAATATGTTGATGTTACATACTCATGTTTCATGATGTTGTTACAGGATGGTGTTACATGAGGATGTTACATGTCGCTATTATATTTTGATATTAAAATTTGATATTACATGTTGATGGTACATTCTGAAGATACATGATGTTATTGAATAATGGTGTTACATGAGGATGTTACATGTTGATATTACATTTAGATGTTACATGGTGATGTTACACGATGATGTTACATTCTGTTGTTATATGATGTTGTTGCATGATGATGTTACATGAGGATGTTTCATGTCGATGTTACATTTTGATGTTACAGGTTGATGTTACATGTTGATGTTACATTCTGATGATTCATGAAGTTGTTGCATGATGATATTACATGTTTATGTTACATTTTGATGTTACTTGTTGATGTTGCCTGATGATGTTACATTCTGATGTTATATGAAGTTGTTGCATGATGATGTTATATTAGAATGTGATATGTTGATTTTAGATTTACATTTTACATGGTGATGTTACTTCCGGTTTTTACATGATGTTCTTACATGATGATTTTACCTGAGGATGTTACATGTTGATGTTACATTTTGATGTTACATGTTGATGTTTCACGATGATGTTACATTCTGTTGTTATATGATGTTGTTGCATGATGATGTTATATGAGAATGTTTTATGTTGATATTATATTTACATGTTACATGGCGATGTCAAATTCTGATGTTATATGATTTTGATTCATGATGATGTTACATGTGGTCGTTACATGTTGATGTTGCATTTTGATGTTACATGTTGATGTTAGACGTTGATGTTACATTCTGATGGTACATGATGTTGCTTCATGATGATGATACATGAGGTTGGTACATATTGATATCAAAATTCGATGTTAAAATTTGATGTTACATGATGATGTTACATTCTGATGTTACAATATATTGTTACATGAGGATGATATATGTTGATATTATATTTTGATGTCAAATAAAGTTGTTACATGATGATGTTTCATTCTGATGTAACATCATGTTGTTGCATGATGATGTTACATGATGATGTTACATTCTGATGTTAGATGATGATGTTACATTCTGATGTTACATGATGATGTTACATTCTGATGTTACATGATGTTTTTACATGATGATATTACATGAGGTTGTTATATGTTGATATTACATTTACATGTTACATGGTGATGTTACATTCTGATGTTACATGATGTTGTTCCATGATGATGTTACATGAGGATGTTACATGTTGATGTTACATTTTGACGTAACATGTTGAATTTACAGGATGATGTCACATTCTGATGATACATGACGTTCTTGCATGTTGATAGTACATGAGGATATTACATGTTTATGTTACATTTTGATGTTACAATTTGATGTCACACGTTGATCCTATATTCTGATGTCAGATTTTGTTGTTTCATGATGATGATACATGAGTATGTTACATGTTGATGTTACATGATGATGTTGCATTCTGATGTTACATTCTGATGTTACCTGATGTCGTTTCATGATGATGTTACATGAGGATGTTACATGTTGATGTTATATTTTGCTGTAATATGTTGATGTTACATACTCATGTTTCATGATGTTGTTACAGGATGGTGTTACATGAGGATGTTACATGTCGCTATTATATTTTGATATTAAAATTTGATATTACATGTTGATGGTACATTCTGAAGATACATGATGTTATTGAATAATGGTGTTACATGAGGATGTTACATGTTGATATTACATTTGGATGTTACATGGTGATGTTACACGATGATGTTACATTCTGTTGTTATATGATGTTGTTGCATGATGATGTTACATGAGGATGTTTCATGTCGATGTTACATTTTGATGTTACAGGTTGATGTTACATGTTGATGTTACATTCTGATGATTCATGAAGTTGTTGCATGATGATATTACATGTTTATGTTACATTTTGATGTTACTTGTTGATGTTGCCTGATGATGTTACATTCTGATGTTATATGAAGTTGTTGCATGATGATGTTATATTAGAATGTGATATGTTGATTTTAGATTTACATTTTACATGGTGATGTTACTTCCGGTTTTTACATGATGTTCTTACATGATGATTTTACCTGAGGATGTTACATGTTGATGTTACATTTTGATGTTACATGTTGATGTTTCACGATGATGTTACATTCTGTTGTTATATGATGTTGTTGCATGATGATGTTATATGAGAATGTTTTATGTTGATATTATATTTACATGTTACATGGCGATGTCAAATTCTGATGTTATATGATTTTGATTCATGATGATGTTACATGTGGTCGTTACATGTTGATGTTGCATTTTGATGTTACATGTTGATGTTAGATGTTGATGTTACATACTGATGTTACATGACGTTGTTGGATGATGATGTTACATGAGGATGTTAAATGTTTCTCTTACATTTTGATGTTACATGTTGATGTTACAGGATGATGTTACATTCAGATGTTAGATAATTTTTTTTCAGGATGATGTTACATGAGTATGTTACATGTTGATGTTACATTTTAATGTTACATGTTGATGTTATATGATGATGTTACATTCTGATGTTATATGACGTTTTTGGATGGTGATGTCACATGAATTTGTTACATGTTGATGTTATATTCTGATGTTACATGATGTTATTGTATGATGATGTTACATGAGGATGGTACATGTTGCTAATAAATTTTGATGTTACATTTTGATGTTACATGATGATGTTATATTCCGATGTTTCATGCTGTTGTTGCATGATCATGTTACATGAGAATGGTACATGTTGCTATTAAATTTTGATGATACATTTTGATGTTACATTATGATGTTACATGATGTTGTTGCTTACTGATGTTACATGAGGAAGTTATATGTTGATATTAAGTTTACATATTACATGGTGATGTAACATTCTTTTGTTACATGATGTTGTTGCATGATGATGTTTCATGAGTACGTTATATTTTGATGTTAGATGATCATGTTAGATGATGATGTTACATTGTGATGTTTCATGATGTTGTTGCATGATGTTTTTACATGGTGACGTTACATGAGTATGTTAAATGTTGATGTTATATTTTGATGTTACATGTTGATATTATATGATGATGATACAATCTGATGTTACATTCTGATGTTACATGATGTTGATACATGATGATGTTACATGAGTATGTTACATGTTGATGTTATATTTTGATGTTAATTTTTGATGTTGCATGATGATGTTATATTCTGATGTTACATGATGTTGTTGCATGATGATATTACATGAGGATGGTACATGCTGAAAATAAATTTTGATGTTACATTTTGATGTTATATGTTGGTGTTACATTCTGATATTTCATTCTGATGTGACATGATGTTGTTACACGATGATGTTACATGTTGATGTTATATGATGATGTTACATTCTGATGTTATATGATGTTGTTGCATGTTGATGTTACATGAGTATGGTACATGTTGATATTAAATTTTGATGTTACATGATGTTGTTGCATGATGATGTTACATGATGATGTTACATTCTGATATTACATGATGTTGTTACGTGAGGATGTTACATGTTGATGTTACATTTTGATGTTACATGTTGATGTTACATGATAATGTTACATCCTGATGATACATGTCGATGTTTGATGACGACGATACATGAGGATGTTACATGTTTATGTTACATTTTGATGTTACATGTTGATGTTACACGATGATGTTACATTCTGATGTTATATGATGTTGTTGCATGATGATGTTATACGAGAATGTTATATGTCGATATTACTTTTACATTTCACATGGTGATGTTAAATTCTGATGTTACATGATGTTGTTTCATGATGATGTTACATGAGGATGTTACATGTTGATGTTATATTTTGATGTTACATTTTGATGTTACACGATGATGTTACATTCTGATATTATATGATGTTGTTGCATGATGATGTTATATGAGAATGTTATATGTTGATATTAAATTTACATGTTAAAAGTTGATGTTATATTCTGATTTTATATGACGTTGTTGCAAGATGATGTTACATGTGTATGTTACATGCTGTTGTTGCATTTTGATGTAACATGTTGATGTTACATGTTCATGTTACTTACTGATGTTACATGACGTTGTTTGATGATCATGTTACATGAGGATGTTATTTGTTTCTGTTACATTTTGATGTTATATGTTGAAGTTACATGATAATGTTACATCCTGGTGTTACATGTCGATATTTGATGACGACGATACATGAGGATGTTACATGCTTATGTCACATTTTATGTTACATGTTGACGTTGCATGATGATGTTACATGATGTTGTTGCATGGCGATGTTACATGACGATGTTACATGTTGATGTTACTTTTGGATGTTATATGTTCATGTTACATGATGATGTTACATTCTGATGTTTCATGATGTTGTTGCATGATGATGTTACATGAGGATGTTACATGTTGATATTAAATTTTGATGTTACATGTTGATGGTTCATGATGATGTTACAAGTTGATGTTACATGATGATGATATATGGTGTTGTTACTTGATGACATTGCATGTGGATGTTCCGAGTTGATGTTACATGTTGATGTTACATTCTGATGATACATGAAGTTGTTGCATGATGATGTTACATCTTGATGTTAAATTCTGATGTTACGTGATGTTGTTGCATGATGATGTTACATGAGGATGTTACATGTTGATGTTACATTTTAATGTTACATGTTGATGTTACATGACGATGTTCGATTCTGGTGTTACATGCCGTTGTTTGATGATGATCCTTCATGACGATGTTACATGTTTATGTTCAATTTTGGTGTTACAGGTTGATGTTTAGTATGATGATACTTGATGTTGTTTCATGGTGATGTTACATGAGGGTGGTACATGTCGATGTTACATTTTGATGTTACAAGTTGTTGTTACATGTTGGTGTTACATACTGATGTTACATGATGTTGTTGCATGATGATGTTACATGAGGATGTTACATGTTGTTGTTATATTTTGATTTTATATGTTGATGTTACATGATGATGTTGTATTCTGATGCTAGATGATGTTGTTGCATGATGATGTTACATGAGGATGGTTCATGTTGATATTAAATTTTGCTGTTACATGTTGATGTTACATTATGATGGTACATTGTGATGTTACATGATGTTGTTGCATGATGATGTTATGTGAGAATGTTTTATGTTGATATTACATTTACATATTAGATGGTGATGTTACATTCTGATGTTACATGATCTTGTTACATGAGGATGTTACATATTGATTTTATATTTAGATGTTACATGTTGAAGTTGCCTGATGATGTTACATTCCGATGTTATATCATGTTGTTGCATGCTAATATTATATGTGAATGATATATGTTGATATTACACTTACATGTTACATGTTGATGTTACACGATGATGTTACATTCTGATGTTATATGATGTTGTTGCATGACGATGTTATATGAGAATGTTATATGTTGCATGTTATATGTTATATGAGAATGATACATGCTGTTGTTGCATTTTGATGTATCATGTTGATGTTACATGTTCATGTTACATACTGATGTTACATGACGTTGTTGGATGATCATGTTACATGAGGATGTTATTTGTTTCTGTTACATTTTGATGTAAAGTTTTCATGTTACATGATGATGTTACATTCTGATGTTATATGATGTTGTTGCATGATGATGTTATATGAGAATGTTATATGTTGATAATACGTTTACATGTTATATGGTGGTGTTACATTCTGATGTTATATGATGTTATTGCATGTTGATGTTACATGTGTATGTTACATATTTCTGTTACATTATGATGTTACATGTTGATGTTACATGTTGATGTTACATAGTGATGTCTCATGACGTTGTTGGATGATGATGTTACATGTCGATGTTACGTGTTTCTGTTACATTTTGATGTTATATGTTGAAGTTACATGATAATGTTACATCCTGATGATACATGTCGATGTTTGATGACGACGATACATGAGGATGTTACATGTTTATGTTACATTTTGATGTTACATGTTGATGTTACACGATGATGTTACATTCTGATGTTATATGAATGTTGTTGCATGATGATGTTATACGAGAATGTTATATGTCGATATTACTTTTACATTTCACATGTTGATGTTATATTTTGATGATACATGATGTTGTTTCATGATGATGTTACATGAGGATGTTACATGTTGATGATAAATTTTGATGTTTAATTTTGATGTTACACGATGATGTTACATTCTGATGTTATATGATGTTGTTGCATGATGATGTTATATGAGAATGTTATATGTCGATATTAAATTTACATGTTAAAAGTTGATGTTATATTCTGATTTTATATGACGTTGTTGCAAGATGATGTTACATGTGTATGTTAGATGCTGTTGTTGCATTTTGATGTAACATGTTGATGTTACATGTTCATGTTACATACTGATGTTTTATGACGTTGTTGGATGATCATGTTACATGAGGATGTTATTTGTTTCTGTTACATTTTGATGTTATATGTTGAAGTTACATGATAATGTTACATCCTGGTGTTACATGTCGATATTTGATGACGACGATACATGAGGATGTTACATGCTTATGTCACATTTTATGTTACATGTTGACGTTGCATGATGATGTTACATGACGTTGTTGCATGATGATGTTACATGAGGATGTTACATGTTGATGTTACATTTTGATATTACATGTTCATGTTACATGATGATGTTACATTCTGATGTTTCATGATGTTGTTGCGTGATGATATTTCATGAGGATGGTACATGTTGATATTAAATTTTGATGTTACATTTTGATGTTTCTTCATGATGTTACATTCTGATGTTACATGATGATGATATATGGTGTTGTTACTTGATGACATTGCATGTGGATGTTCCGAGTTGATGTTACATTTTGATGTTACATTCTGATGATACATGAAGTTGTTGCATGATGATGTTAAAAGGTGATGTTATATTCTGATTTTATATGATGTTTTTGCAAGATGATGTTACATGTGTATGTTACATGCTGTTGTTGCATTTTGATGTAACATGTTGATGTTACATGTTCATGTTACATACTGATGTTACATGACGTTGTTGGATGATCATGTTACATGAGGATGTTATTTGTTTCTGTTACATTTTGATGTAACGTTTTCATGTTACACGATGATGATACATTCTGATGTTATATGATGTTGTTGCATGATGATGTTATACGAGAATGTTATATGTCGATATTACTTTTACATTTCACATGGTGATGTTAAATTCTGATGTTACATGATGTTGTTTCATGATAATGTTACATGAGGATGTTACATGTTGATGTTATATTTTGATGTTACATTTTGATGTTACACGATGATGTTACATTCTGATATTATATGATGTTGTTGCATGATGATGTTATATGAGAATGTTATATGTTGATATTAAATTTACATGTTAAAAGTTGATGTTATATTCTGATTTTATATGACGTTGTTGCAAGATGATGTTACATGTGTATGTTACATGCTGTTGTTGCATTTTGATGTAACATGTTGATGTTACATGTTCATGTTATTTACTGATGTTACATGACGTTGTTTGATGATCATGTTACATGAGGATGTTATTTGTTTCTGTTACATTTTGATGTAAAGTTTTCATGTTACATGATGATGTTACATTCTGATGTTAATGATGTTGTTGCATGATGATGTTATATGAGAATGTTATATGTTGATAATACGTTTACATGTTACATGGTGGTGTTACATTCTGATGTTATATGATGTTATTGCATGTTGATGTTACATGTGTATGTTACATATTTCTGTTACATTATGATGTTACATGTTGATGTTACATGTTGATGTTACATAGTGATGTTACATGACGTTGTTGGATGATGATGTTACATGGTGATTTTACATGTTTCTGTTACATTTTGATGTTACATGTTGAAGTTACATGATAATGTTACATCCTGATGTTACATGTCGATGTTTGATGACGACGATACATGAGGATTTTACATGTTTATGTTACATTTTGATGTTACATGTTGACGTTACATGATGATGTTACATGATGTTGTTGCATGGCGATGTTACATGAGGATGTTTCATGTTGATGTTACATTCTAATATTTTATGATGTTGTTGCATGATGATGTTACATGAGCATGTTACATGTTGATATTAAATTTTCATGTTACATTCGGATGATACATGAAGTTGTTGCATGATGATGTTACATGCTGATGTTAAATTCTGATATTACGTGATGTTGTTGCATGATGATGTTACATGAGGATGTTACATGTTGATGTTACATTTTAATGTTACATGATGATGTTACATGACGATGTTACATTCTGATGTTAAATGATGTTGTTACATGATGACGTTACATGAGGATGTTAAATGTTTCTGTTATATTTTCATGTTACAAGTTGACGTTACAGGATGATGTTAGATTCTGATTTTAGATTATGTTGTTTCATGAAGTTATTCCATGAGTATGTTACATGTTGATGTTACATTTCAATGTTACATGTTGATGTTATATGACGATGTTACATTCGGGTGTTATATGACGTTGTGGGATGATGATCCTACATGGCGATGTTACATGTTTATGTTAAATTTTGATGTTACAGATTGATGTTATATTATGATGATACATGATGTTGTTTCATGGTGATGTTACATGAGTGTGGTACATGTCGATGTTACATTTTGATGTTACAAGTTGATGTTACATGTTGATGTTACATTCTGATGATACATGAATTTGTTGCATGATCATGTTACATGTTGATGTTACATTTCGATGTTACATGTTGGTATTTCCTGATGAAGTTACATTATGATGTTATATGATGTTGTTGCATGATGATGTTATGTGAGAATGTTTTATGTTGATATTACATTTACATATTAGATGGTGATGTTACATTCTGATGTTATATGATGTTGTTGCATGATGATGTTATATGAGAATGTTATATGTTGATAATACGTTTACATGTTACATGGTGGTGTTACATTCTGATGTTATATGATGTTATGGCATGACGATGTTACATGTGTATGGTACATATTTCTGTTACATTATGATGTTACATGTTGATGTTACATAGTGATGTTACATGACGTTGTTGGATGATGATGTTTCATGGCGATGTTACGCGTTTCTGTAACATTTTGATGTTACATGTTAAGATACATGATAATGTTACATCCTGATGTTACATGTCGATGTTTGATGACGACGATACATGAGGATTTTACATGTTTATTTTACATTTTGATGTTACATGTTGACGTTACATGATGATGTTACATGATGTTGTTGCATGGCGATGTTACATGAGGATGTTACATATTGATGTTATATTTTGATGATACATGTTCATGTTACTTGATGATGTTACATTCTGATGTTTCATGATGTTGTTGCATGATGATTTTACATGAGGATGTTACATGTTGATATTAAATTTTGATGTTACATGGTGATGTTATATTCTGATATTACATGTTGTTGTTGCATGATGATGTTACATGACGATCTTGCAGGTTGATGTTACATTTTGATGTAACATGTTGATGTTACACGACGAAGGTACATTCTGATGTTTTATGATGTTGTTCCATACTAATGTTACATGAGGATGTTATATGTTGATATTACTTTTACATGTTACATGAAGATGATACATACTGGTGTTATATGATGTTGTTGCATACTGATGTTACATGAGGATGTTATATGTTGATAATACATTTACATGTTACATGAATATGTTACATTCTCTTGTTACATGATGTTTTTGCATGATGATGTTACATGAGTATGTTACATGTTGATGTTACATATTAATGTTACATGTTGATGTTACATTCTGATGTTACCTGAAGTTTTTGCATGATGATGATACACGAGGATGTAACATGACAATGTTACAATTTGATGTTACAAGATTATGTTACATGTTGATGTTACATTCTAATGTTTTATGATGTTGTTTCATGATGATGTTACATTAGGATGGTACATGTTGACAATAAATTTTGATGTTACATGGAGATGTTACATTCTTATGTTATATGCTGTTGTTGCAAGTTGATGTTACGTGAGGATCTTACATGTTGATGTTACATTTTGATGTTTCATGTTGATGTTACACGACGAAGGTACATTCTGATGTTTTATGATGTTGTTGCATTATGATGTTACATGACGATGTTATATCTTGATATTACATATATATGTTACACGGTGATGTTACATTCTGATGTTACATGATATTGTTACATGATGATGATATATGGTGTTGTTACTTGATGAAATTGCATGTGGATGTTCCAAGTTGATGTTACATGTTGCTGTTACATTCTGGTGATATATTAAATTGTTGCATGATGATGTTACATGTTGATGTCACATTTTGATGTTACATGTTGATGTTACACGATGTTGTTACATTCTGATGTTATATGATGTCGTTGCATGATGATGTTATATGAGAATGTTTTATGTGTATGTTAGTTTTATATTTTACATCATGATGTTACATTCTGATGTTACATGATGTTGTTACATGATGATGTTACATGATGATGTTACATGCTGATGTTGTATTTTGATGTTACATGTTGATGTTACATGGTGATGTTACATTCTGATTTTAAATGATGTTGTTGCATGATGATGTTTAATGAGAATTTTATATTTTGACATTACATTTACAAGTTACAAGGTGGTCTTACATACTGATGTTATATGATGTTATTGCATGATGATTTTACATGTGTATGTTACATATTTCTGTTACATTATGATATTACATGTTGATGTTCATGTTGATGTTACATAGTGATGTTACATGACGTTGTTGGATGATGATGTTACATGGCGATGTTACATGTTTCTGTAACATTTTGATGTTACATGTTGATGTTACATGTTGATGTTACATGATGTTGTTGTATGATGAGGTTACATGAGGATGTTACAGGTTGATGTTACATTTTAATGTTACATGTTGATGTTACATGTTGCTGTTACATTCTGATTTTACATGACGTTGATTAATGACGACGATACATGAGGATGTTACATGTTGACGTTACATAATGATGTTACATGTTGATGTTACATGATGATGTTACATGATGTTTTTGCATGGCGATGATACATGGGGATGTTACATGTTGATGTTACATTTTGATGTTACATGTTGATATTATATTTTGATGTTACATGTTGATGGTTCATGATGATGTTACAAGATGTTGTCACATGATATTTTTACATGATGACGATACATGGTGTTTTACGTTATGATATTACATGAGGATGTTCCAAGTTGATGTTATATGTTGATGTTACATTCTGATGATACATGATGTTGTTTCATGATGATGTTACATGAGGATGTTACATGTCGATGATATTTTGATGTTACAAATTCATGTAACATGTTGATGTTACATTCTGATGATACATGAATTTGTTGCATGATGATGTTACATGTTGATGTCACATTTTGATGTTACATGTTGATGTAACCCGATGATGTTACATTCTGATGTTATATGATGTTGTTGCATGGTGATATTATATGAGAATGTTATATGTTGATATTAGGTTTACATTTTACATGGTGACGTTCCATTCTGATTTTAAATGATGTTGTTACATGATGATGTTAGATGAGGATGTTACATGTTGATGTTATATTTTCATGTTAAAAATTGATGTTACAGGTTGATGTTACATTCTGATGATACATGAAGTTGTTGCATGATGATGTTACATGTTGATGATAAATTTTGATGTTTAATTTTGATGTTACACGATGATGTTACATTCTGATGTTATATGATGTTGTTGCATGATGATGTTATATGAGAATGTTATATGTTGATATTAAATTTACATGTTAAAAGGTGATGTTATATTCTGATTTTATATGATGTTGTTGCAAGATGATGTTACATGTGTATGTTACATGCTGTTGTTGCATTTTGATGTAACATGTTGATGTTACATGTTCATGTTACATACTGATGTTACATGACGTTGTTGGATGATCATGTTACATGAGGATGTTATTTGTTTCTGTTACATTTTGATGTAACGTTTTCATGTTACACGATGATGTTACATTCTGATGTTATATGATGTTGTTGCATGATGATGTTATATGAGAATGTTATATGTTGATATTAAATTTACATGTTAAAAGGTGATGTTATATTCTGATTTTATATGATGTTGTTGCAAGATGATGTTACATGTGTATGTTACATGCTGTTGTTGCATTTTGATGTAACATGTTGATGTTACATGTTCATGTTACATAATGATGTTACATGACGTTGTTGGATGATCATGTTACATGAGGATGTTATTTGTTTCTGTTACATTTTGATGTAACGTTTTCATGTTACACGATGATGTTACATTCTGATGTTACATGAGGTTGTTGGATGATCATGTTACATGAGGATGTTATTTGTTTCTGTTACATTTTGATGTAACGTTTTCATGTTACACGATGATGTTACATTCTGATGTTATATGATGTTGTTGCATGATGATGTTATATGAGAATGTTATATGTTGATAATACGTTTACATGTTATATGGTGGTGTTACATTCTGATGTTATGTGATGTTATTGCATGTTGATGTTACATGTGTATGTTACATATTTCTGTTACATTATGATGTTACATGTTGATGTTATATTTTGATTTTACATGTTGATGTTACATGATGATGTTACATTCTGATGCTATATGCTGTTGTTGCATGATGATGTTACATGATGATGGTACATGTTGGTATTACATTTAGATGTTACATGTTGATGTTACATGACGATGTTACATTCTGATGATACATGAATTTGTTGCATGATGATGTTACATGTTGATGTTACATTTCGATGTTACATGTTGTTATTGCCTGATGATGTTACATTCTGATGTTATATGATGTTGTTGCATGATGATGTTATGTGAGAATGTTTTATGTTGATATTACATTTACATATTAGATGGTGATGTTACATTCTGATGTTACATGATATTGTTACATGAGGATGTTACATGAGGATCTTACATATTGATGTTATATTTAAATGTTTCATGTTGATGTTGCCTGATGATGTTAAATTCCGATGTTATATCCTGTTGTTGCATGCTGATGTTATATGAGAATGATATATGTTGATATTACATTTACATGTTACATGTTGATGTTACACGATGATGTTACATTCTGATGTTATAAGATGTTGTTGCATGACGATGTTATATGAGAATGTTATATGTTGATATTACATTTACATGTTACATGGTGATGTTAAATTCTGATGTTATATGATTTTGTTGCATGATGATGTTTCATGTTGATGTTACATTTTGATGTTACATGTTGATGTTTGCTGATGAGGTTACATTCTGATGTTACATGATGTTGTTACATAATGATGTTACATGAGGATGTTACATGTTGATGTTATATTTTCAGGATACATGTTGATGTTACACGATGATGTTACATTCTGATGTTATATGACGTTGTTGCAAGATGATGTTACACGAGAATGTTATATGTCGATATTACTTTTACATTTCACATGGTGACGTTAAATTCTGATGTTACATGATGTTGTTTCATGATGATGTTACATGAGGATGTTACATGTTGATTTTGCATTTTGATGTAACATGTTGATGTTACATGTTGATGTTACATATTGATATTACATGACGATGTTAGATGATGATGTTACGTGAGGATGTTAAATGTTTCTGTTACATTTTAATGTTACATATTGATGTTACAGGATGATGTTAGATTCTGATTTTAGATTATGTTGTTTCATGAAGATGTTACATGAGTATGTTACATGTTGATGTTGCATTTGTTTGTTACATGTTGATGTTACATAGCGTTGGTACATTCTGGTGTTACATGACGTTGTGGGATGATGATGATACATGAGGATGTTAGATGTTGATGTTACAATTTGATGTTACATGTTGATGTTACATGTTGATGTTATATTTTGATGATACATGATGTTGTTTCATAATGAGGTTACATGAGGATGTTACATGTTGATGTTACATTTTCATGTTAAATGTTGATGTTACATGTTGATGTTACATTCTGATGATACATGAAGTTGTTGCATGATGATGTTACATGTTGATGATAAATTTTGATGTTTCATTTTGATGTTACACGATGATGTTACATTCTGATGTTATACGATGTTGTTGCATGATGATGTTATACGAGAATGTTATATGTCGATATTACTTTTACATTTCACATGGTGATGTTAAATTTTGATGTTACATGATGTTGTTTCATGATGATGGTACATGAGGATGTTACATGTTGATGTTATATTTTGATGTTACATTTTGTTGTTACACGATGATGTTACATCTGATATTATATGATGTTGTTGCATGATGATGTTATATGAGAATGTTATATGTTGATATTAAATTTACATGTTAAAAGGTGATGTTATATTCTGATTTTATATGATGTTGTTGCAAGATGATGTTACATGTGTATGTTACATGCTGTTGTTGCATTTTGATGTAACATGTTGATGTTACATGTTCATGTTACATACTGATGTTACATGACGTTGTTGGATGATCATGTTACATGAGGATGTTATTTGTTTCTGTTACATTTTGATGTAAAGTTTTCATGATACATGATGATGTTACATTCTGATGTTATATGATGTTATTGCATGTTGATGTTACATGTGTATGTTACATATTTCTGTTACATTATGATGTTACATGTTGATGTTACATGTTGATGTTACATAGTGATGTTACATGACGTTGTTGGATGATGATGTTACATGTCGATGTTACGTGTTTCTGTTACATTTTGATGTTATATGTTGAAGTTACATGATAATGTTACATCCTGATGATACATGTCGATGTTTGATGACGACGATACATGAGGATGTTACATGTTTATGTTACATTTTGATGTTACATGTTGATGTTCTACGATGATGTTACATTCTGATGTTATATGATGTTGTTGCATGATGATGTTATACGAGAATGTTATATGTCGATATTACTTTTACATTTCACATGGTGATGTTAAATTCTGATGTTACATGATGTTGTTTCATGATGATGTTACATGAGGATGTTACATGTTGATGTTATATTTTGATGTTACATTTTGATGTTACACGATGATGTTACATTCTGATATTATATGATGTTGTTGCATGATGATGTTATATGAGAATGTTATATGTTGATATTAAATTTACATGTTAAAAGTTGATGTTATATTCTGATTTTATATGACGTTGTTGCAAGATGATGTTACATGTGTATGTTACATGCTGTTATTGCATTTTGATGTAACATGTTGATGTTACATGTTCATGTTACTTACTGATGTTACATGACGTTGTTTGATGATCATGTTACATGAGGATGTTATTTGTTTCTGTTACATTTTGATGTAACGTTTTCATGTTACATGATGATGTTACATTCTGATGTTAATGATGTTGTTGCATGATGATGTTATATGAGAATGTTATATGTTGATAATACGTTTACATGTTACATGGTGGTGTTACATTCTGATGTTATATGATGTTATTGCATGTTGATGTTACATGTGTATGTTACATATTTCTGTTACATTATGATGTTACATGTTGATGTTACATGTTGATGTTACATGTTGATGTTACATAGTGATGTTACATGACGTTGTTGGATGATGATGTTACATGGTGATTTTACATGTTTCTGTTACATTTTGATGTTACATGTTGAAGTTACATGATAATGTTACATCCTGATGTTACATGTCGATGTTTGATGACGACGATACATGAGGATTTTACATGTTTATGTTACATTTTGATGTTACATGTTGACGTTACATGATGATGTTACATGATGTTGTTGCATGGCGATGTTACATGAGGATGTTTCATGTTGATGTTACATTCTGATATTTTATGATGTTGTTGCATGATGATGTTACATGAGCATGTTAAATGTTGATATTAAATTTTCATGTTACATTCTGATGATACATGAAGTTGTTGAATGATGATGTTACATGTTGATGTTACATTCTGATATTACGTGATGTTGTTGCATGATGATGTTTCATGAGGATGTTACATGTTGATGTTACATTTTAATGTTACATGATGATGTTACATGACGATGTTACATTCTGATGTTAAATGATGTTGTTACATGATGACGTTACATGAGGATGTTAAAAGTTTCTGTTATATTTTGATGTTACAAGTTGACGTTACAGGATGATGTTAGATTCTGATTTTAGATTATGTTGTTTCATGAAGTTATTCCATGAGTATGTTACATGTTGATGTTACATTTCAATGTTACATGTTGATGTTATATGACGATGTTACATCCGGGTGTTACATGACGTTGTGGGATGATGATCCTACATGGCGATGTTACATGTTTATGTTAAATTTTGATGTTACAGATTGATGTTATATTATGATGATACATGATGTTGTTTCATGGTGATGTTACATGAGTGTGGTACATGTCGATGTTACATTTTGATGTTACAAGTTGATGTTACATGTTGATGTTACATTCTGATGATACATGAATTTGTTGCATGATCATGTTACATGTTGATGTTACATTTCGATGTTACATGTTGGTATTTCCTGATGAAGTTACATTATGATGTTATATGATGTTGTTGCATGATGATGTTATGTGAGAATGTTTTATGTTGATATTACATTTACATATTAGATGGTGATGTTACATTCTGATGTTATATGATGTTGTTGCATGATGATGTTATATGAGAATGTTATATGTTGATAATACGTTTACATGTTACATGGTGGTGTTACATTCTGATGTTATATGATGTTATGGCATGATGATGTTACATGTGTATGTTACATATTTCTGTTACATTATGATGTTACATGTTGATGTTACATAGTGATGTTACATAGTGATGTCTCATGACGTTGTTGGATGATGATGTTTCATGGCGATGTTACACGTTTCTGTTACATTTTGATGTTACATGTTAAGATACATGATAATGTTACATCCTGATGTTACATGTCGATGTTTGATGACGACGATACATGAGGATGTTACATGTTTATTTTACATTTTGATGTTACATGTTGACGTTACATGATGATGTTACATGATGTTGTTGCATGGCGATGTTACATGAGGATGTTACATATTGATGTTATATTTTGATGATACATGTTCATGTTACTTGATGATGTTACATTCTGATGTTTCATGATGTTGTTGCATGATGATTTTACATGAGGATGTTACATGTTGATATTAAATTTTGATGTTACATGGTGATGTTATATTCTGATATTACATGTTGTTGTTGCATGATGATGTTACATGAGCATCTTGCAGGTTGATGTTACATTTTGATGTAACATGTTGATGTTACACGACGAAGGTACATTCTGATGTTTTATGATGTTGTTCCATACTAATGTTACATGAGGATGTTATATGTTGATATTACTTTTACATGTTACATGAAGATGATACATACTGGTGTTATATGATGTTGTTGCATACTGATGTTACATGAGGATGTTATATGTTGATAATACATTTACATGTTACATGAATATGTTACATTCTCTTGTTACATGATGTTTTTGCATGATGATGTTACATGAGTATGTTACATGTTGATGTTACATATTAATGTTACATGTTGATGTTACATTCTGATGTTACCTGAAGTTTTTGCATGATGATGATACACGGGGATGTAACATGACAATGTTACAATTTGATGTTACACGATTATGTTACATGTTGATGTTACATTCTAATGTTTTATGATGTTGTTTCATGATGATGTTACATTAGGATGGTACATGTTGATAATAAATTTTGATGTTACATGGAGATGTTACATTCTTATGTTATATGCTGTTGTTGCAAGTTGATGTTACGTGAGGATCTTACATGTTGATGTTACATTTTGATGTTTCATGTTGATGTTACACGACGAAGGTACATTCTGATGTTTTATGATGTTGTTGCATTATGATGTTACATGACGATGTTATATCTTGATATTACATATATATGTTACACGGTGATGTTACATTCTGATGTTACATGATATTGTTACATGATGATGATATATGGTGTTGTTACTTGATGAAATTGCATGTGGATGTTCCAAGTTGATGTGACATGTTGCTGTTACATTCTGGTGATACATTAAATTGTTGCATGATGATGTTACATGTTGATGTTACATTTTGATGTTACATGTTGATGTTACACGATGTTGTTACATTCTGATGTTATATGATGTCGTTGCATGATGATGTTATATGAGAATGTTTTATGTGTATGTTAGTTTTATATTTTACATCATGATGTTACATTCTGATGTTACATGATGTTGTTACATGATGATGTTACATGATGATGTTACATGCTGATGTTGTATTTTGATGTTACATGTTGATGTTACATGGTGATGTTACTTTCTGATTTTAAATGATGTTGTTGCATGATGATGTTTAATGAGAATTTTATATGTTGATATTACATTTACAAGTTACAAGGTGGTCTTACATACTGATGTTATATGATGTTATTGCATGATGATTTTACATGTGTATGTTACATATTTCTGTTACATTATGATATTACATGTTGATGTTCATGTTGATGTTACATAGTGATGTTACATGACGTTGTTGGATGATGATGTTACATGGCGATGTTACATGTTTCTGTTACATTTTGATGTTACATGTTGATGTTACATGTTGATGTTACATGATGTTGTTGTATGATCAGGTTACATGAGGATGTTACAGGTTGATGTTACATTTTAATGTTACATGTTGATGTTACATGTTGCTGTTACATTCTGATTTTACATGACGTTGATTAATGACGACGATACATGAGGATGTTACATGTTGACGTTACATAATGATGTTACATGTTGATGTTACATGATGATGTTACATGATGTTTTTGCATGGCGATGATACATGGGGATGTTACATGTTGATGTTACATTTTGATGTTACATGTTGATATTATATTTTGATGTTACATGTTGATGGTTCATGATGATGTTACAAGATGTTGTCACATGATATTTTTACATGATGACGATACATGGTGTTTTACGTTATGATATTACATGAGGATGTTCCAAGTTGATGTTATATGTTGATGTTACATTCTGATGATACATGATGTTGTTTCATGATGATGTTACATGAGGATGTTACATGTCGATGATATTTTGATGTTACAAATTCATGTAACATGTTGATGTTACATTCTGATGATACATGAATTTGTTGCATGATGATGTTACATGTTGATGTCACATTTTGATGTTACATGTTGATGTAACCCGATGATGTTACATTCTGATGTTATATGATGTTGTTGCATGGTGATATTATATGAGAATGTTATATGTTGATATTAGGTTTACATTTTACATGGTGACGTTCCATTCTGATTTTAAATGATGTTGTTACATGATGATGTTACATGAGGATGTTACATGTTGATGTTATATTTTGATGTTACTTTTTGATGTTACATGATGATGTTACATGATGTCGCTGCATGGCTATGTTACATACGGATGTTACATGTTGATGTTACATTTTGTTGTTACATGTTCATAATGCATGATGATGTTACATTCTGATGTTTCATGATGTTGTTGCATGTTGATGTTACATGGGGATGTTCCATGTTGATATTATATTTTTATGTTACCTTTTGATGGTTCATGATGATGTTACATTCTGATGTTACATGATATTTTTACATGATGATGTTACATTGTGTTTCTACTTGATGATATTACATGTGGATGTTACATATCAATGTTAGGTTTTCATGTTACGAGTTGATGTTACATGTTGATGGTACATTCTGATGATAAATGGTGTAGTTGCATGATGATGCTACATGAGGATGGTACATGTTGTTATTATATTTTGATGATACATGTTGATGTTACATGATTACGATACATTCTGATGTTACAATATGTTGTTGCATGATGATATTATATGTGTATATTACAAGTTGATGTTACCGGTTGATGATACATGATGATGTAACATTCTGATGTTACATGATGTTGTTAAATGATGATGTTAAATGAGGATGTAACAAGTTGATGTTACATTTTGATGTTACGTGTTGATATTACATGTTGATTTTACATGATGATGATAAATGATATGGTTGCATGATGATGTTACATGTGGATGTTACATGTTGATTAAACATTTGGATGTTACATGTTGATTTTACATGTTGATGTTAAATTCTGATCTTATATGAGGTTCTTCCATGATGATAGTACATGAGGCTATTATATGTTCTAAATATATACATGCTACATGGCGATGTTACATTCTGATATTACATAATGTTGTTGCATGATGATGTTACAGGAGGATGTAACATGTTTATGTTACATTTTGATGTTACATGTTGATGTTACTGGATGATAGTACCTTCTGATGTTAGATTATCTTGTTTCATGATGATGTTACATGAGTATATTGCATGTTGATGTTACATTTTAATATTACGTGTTGATTTTAGATGATGATGATACATTCTTATGTTACATGACGTTGTTGGATGGTGATGTTACATGAGGATGTTACATGTTGATGTTACATTTTCATGTTACATGTTGATGTTACATGTTGATGTTACATGATGTTGTTGCATGATGATGTTACATGAGGATGTTACATTTTGATGTTACATGTTCATGTTACGTGATGATGTTACATTCTGATATTTCATGATGTTGTTGCATGATGATTTTACATGAGGATCTTATATGTTGATATTGAAATTTGTTGTTACCTGTTGATGTTTTATGTTGATGTTACATACTGATATTATATAACGTTGTTGCATGATGATGTTACATGAGGATATAACATGTTTATGTTACATTTTGATGTTACATGTTGATGTTACAGGATGATGTTACTTTCTGATGTTAGATTATGTTGTTTCATGATGATTTTACATGAGGACGTTACATGTTGATGTTGCATTTTGATGTTACCTGTTGATGTCAAATTCAGATCTTATATGATGTTGTAACATGACGATGTTACATGAGGATATTAGATGTTGTTATTATATTTACATGTTATATGGCGATGTTACATTCTTATGTTACGTAATGTTGTTGCATGATGATGTTACATGAGGAAATTACATGTTGATGTTGCATTTTGATGGATCATGTTGATGTTACATGTTGATGTTACATACTGATGTTACATAACGTTGTTGCATGATGATGTTACAGGAGGATGTAACATGTTTATGTTACATTTTGATCTTACATTTTGACTTTACAGGATGATGTTACATTCTGATGTACTATTGTGTTGTTTCATGATGATGTTACATGAGTATATTACATGTTGTTGTTACATTTTAATGTTACATCTTGATCTTAAATGATTATGTTACATTCTTATGTTACATGACGTTGTTGGATGATGGTGTTACATGAGGATGTTACATGTTGATATTACATTTTGATGTTACATGTTCATTTTACACGATGATGTTTTATTCTGATATTATATGATGTTGTTGCATGATGGTGTTTCATGAGGATGTTATATGTTTATATTACATTACATGTTTCATGGTGATGTTACATTCTGATGTTGCATGATGTTGTAGCATGATGATGTTACATACTGATGCTACATGATGTTGTTGCACGATGATGTTAGATGAGGATATTATATGTTGATATTACATTTACATGTTAAATGTTGATGTCACATGATGATGATAGATTCTGTTATTACATGATGTTGTTACATGATGATGTTACATGAGGATGTTACATGTCGATGTTACATTTTATTGTTACAATTTGATGTTACATGTTAATGTTATATTATGATGATACATGATGCTGTTGCATGACGATGTTACATGAGGATGTTATATGTTTAAATTACATTTACATGTTACATGGTGATGTTACATGATGATGTTACATGATGTTGTTTGATGATGATGTTACATGAGGATATTACATGTTGATGTTACATTTTGATGTTACATGTTGATGTTACATTCTGATCTTACATTCTGAAGTTATATGACGTCGTTGGATGATGATGTTACATGGTGTTCTTGCATGATGATTTTACATCAGGTTGTTACATGTTGATGATAAGTTTTGATGTTACATGTTGATGTTAAATGTTGATGTTACATGATGATGTTACATTCTGATGTTTCATGACGTTGTTGCATGATGATTTTACATGATGATGGTACAGGTTGATATTAAATTTTGATGTTGAGAGTTGATGTCACATGTTGATGTTACATGATGATGATACGTGATGTTGTTGCATGATGATGTTACGTGAGGATGATACATGTTGATGTTACATTTTAATGTTAAATGTTGATGTTACACGATGATGTTACATTATGATGTTATATGATATGGTTGCATGATGATATTACATGAGGACGGTACATGTTGATGTTACATTTTTTTTACATGTTGATGATACACGATGATGATTTAATCTGGTGTTACATGGTGTTGTAGCATGATGATGTTACATGAGTTTGTTACAGGTTGAAGTTATATTTTGATATTACATGCTGATATTACAGGAAGATTTTCATTCTAATATTACATTATGTTAATGCATGATGATGTTACATGAGGATGGTACATGTTGGTATTAAATTTTGATGTTATATTTTGATCGTACATGTTAAAATTACATTTTAATGTTACATGTTGATGTTACATAATTTTACATGATGTCGTTGCATGATGATATTACATGAAGATGTTACATATTGAAGATACATTTTATTGTTACAAGTTGATGTTACATGATGATGATACGAGATGTTGTTTCATGATGATGTTACGTGAGGATGATACATGTTGATGTTACATTTTAATGTTATATGTTGATGTCACATGATGATGTTACATTCTGATGTTAGATGATATTGTTGCATGATGATGTTTCACGAGGATGGTATATGTTCATGTTATATTTTGTGTTACGTGCTGATGATACACGATGACGATTCATTCTGATGTTACATGATGTTCTTGCATGATGATGTTACATGAGGATGTTACATGTTGTTGTTATATTTTGATATTAAATGCTGATATTACAGGAAGATTTTAAATTCTGATGTTATATGATGTTGTCGCATGATGATGTTACATGAAGATGTTACATGTTGAAGTTACATTTTATTGTTACAGGTTGATGTTACATGATGATGTTACGTGATGTTATTGCATGATGATGTTACATGAGTATGATACATGTTGATGTTACATTTGATGTTAGAAGTTGATGTTACATATTGATCTTACATTCTGATGTTATATGTCGTTGTTGGATGATGATGTTTTATTATGTTGTTGCATGATGATTTTACATGAGGTTGTTACATGTTGATGTTACATTTTGATGTTACATGTTGATGTTATATGTTGATGTTACATCATGATGTTACAATCTGATGTTTCATGACGTTGTTGCATGTTGATGTTACATGAGGATGGTACAGGTTGTTATTAAATTTTGATGTTGAGAGTTGATGTTACATGATGATGTTACATTGTGATGTTACATGATGTTGTTGCAGGATGATGTTACATGTTGATTTTATATGTTGATGTTACATGTTGATCTTACATGTTGATGTTACATTCTGATGTTACAGGGTGTTGTTGCATGATGATGTTATATGAGGATGTTAGATGTTGATATTAAATTTAGATATTAAATAATAATGTTTCATGATAATGATACATGATGATGATACGTGATGTTGTTGCATGGTGATGTTACATGAGGATGTTACATGTTGATGTTACATTTTGATGTTACAAGTTGATGTTACATATTGATCTTACATTCTGATGTTATATGACGTTGTTGGATGATGGTATTACATTCTGATATTACTTGACGTTGTTCGATGATGATGTTACATGAGGATATTACATGTCGATGTTACATTTTAATGTTACATGTTGATGTTACATGATGATATTACATTGTGATGTTTCATGGTGTTTTTGCATAATGATGTTACATGAGGATGTTTCAGGTTGATATTAAATTTTGATGATTCAATTTGATGTTTCATGATGATGTTACATTCTGATGTTACATGATGTTGTTGGATGATGATGTTACATGAGTTTGTTACATGTTGATGTTATATTTTCATATTACATGCTGATAATACAGGAAGATTTTACATTCTAATATTACATGGTGTTGTTGCATGATGATGTTACATGAGGATGGTAAATGTTGGTAATAAATTTTGATGTTATATTTTGATCGTACATGTTAAAATTACATTTTAATGTTACATGTTACTGTTACATGATGTTACATGTTTTTGTCGCATGATGATGTTACATGAGGATGTTACATGTTGAAGTTACATTTTAATGTTACATGTTGATGTTACATGATGATGTTACGTGATGTTGTTGCATGATGAAGTTACATGAGGAGGTTACATTGTGATGTTACATTTTGAAGGTACATGTTGATGTTAAATGACAGTGTAACATTCTGATGTTTCATGATGTCGTTGCATGATGATTTTGCTGAGGAAGTTACATGTTGAAGTAACATTTTATTGTTACATGTTGATGTTATATTTTGATGTTGCAAATTGATGTTACATGTTCATATTACATTCTGATATTATATGATGTTGTTGCATGTTGGTGTTACATGAGGATGTTACATGTTGTAGTTACATTTTAATGTTACATGTTGATGTTACATGATGATGTTACGTGATGTTGTTGCATGATGATGTTACATGAGGAGGTTACATTGTGATGTTACATTTTGAAATTACATGTTGATGTTAAATGGCGTTGTAACATTCTGATGTTTCCTGATGTTGTTGCATGATGATTTTGATGAGGATGTTACATGTTGAAGTTACATTTTAATGTTACCTGCGGATGTTATATGTTGATATATCATTTACATGTTACATGATGATGTTACATTCTGATATTACATTATGTTGTTGCATGTTGATGATACATGACGATGTTACATGTTGATGTTGCATTTTGATGTAACATGTTGATGTTACATTCTGATGTTACATGACGTTCTTGCATGATTATAGTTCATGAGGATGTTACATGTTGATGTTATATTTTGATGTTACATGTTGATGTTACATGATGATATTACATTCTGATGTTTCATGATGTTGTTGAATGATGATGTTCCATGGGGGTGTTATATGTTGATATGAAATTTTAATGTTATATGTTGATGTTAAATGATGCTGTTACATTCTGATGTTACATGATAATGTTACCTAATGCTGTTAGATTAGGATGTTACATGTTGATTTTACATTGTGATGTTACATGATGTTGTTTCATGATGATGTTACATGAGCATGTTACATGTTGATAATAAATTTTCATGTTACGTTATGATGTTATTTGATGTTGTTGGATGATGATGTTACATGCGTATGTTACATGTTGATTTTATATTTTGTTGTCACATTTTGATGTTACATGATGATGTTACATTCTGATTTTACATGGTGTTGTTGCATGATGATGTTACATGAGGATGTTATATGTTGTTTTTATATTTTGATATTAAATGCTGATATTACAGGAAGATTTTAAATTCTGATGTTACATGATGTTGTCGCATGATGCTGTTACATGAGGATGTTACATGTTGAAGTTACATCTTATTGTTACATGTTGATGTTACATGATGATGTTACGTGATGTTGTTGCATGATGAAGTTACATAAGGAGGTTACATTGTGATGTTACATTTTGAAGTTACATGTTGATGTTAAATGACAGTGTAACATTCTGATGTTTCATGATGTCGTTGCATGATGATTTTGCTGAGGAAGTTACATGTTGAAGTTACATTTTAATGTTACATGTTGATGTTATATTTTGATGTTCCAAATTGATGTTACATGTTGATATTACATTCTGATATAATATGATGTTTTTGCATGTTGATGTTACATGAGGATGTTACATGTTGTAGTTACATTTTATTGTTACATGTTGATGTTACATGATGATGTTACGTGATGTTGTTGCATGATGAAGTTACATGAGGAGGTTACATTGTGATGTTAAATTTTGAAATTACATGTTGATGTTGAATGACGATGTAACATTCTGATGTTTCGTGATGTTGTTGCATGATGATTTTGATGAGGATGTTACATGTTGAAGTTACATTTTAATGTTACCTGCGGATGTTATATGTTGATATATCATTTACATGTTACATGATGATGTTACATTCTGATGTTACATTATGTTGTTGCATGTTGATGATACATGACGATGTTACATGTTGATGTTGCATTTTGATGTAACATGTTGATGTTACATTCTGATGTTACATGACGTTCTTGCATGATTATAATTCATGAGGATGTTACATGTTGATGTTATATTGTGATATTACATGTTGATGTTACATGATGATATTACATTCTGATGTTTCATGATGTTGTTGAATGATGATGTTCCATGAGGATGTTATATGTTGATATGAAATTTTAATGTTATATGTTGATGTTAAATGATGCTGTTACATTCTGATGTTACATGATATTGTTACCAAATGCTGTTAGATTAGGATGTTACATGTTGATGTTACATTGTGATGTTACATGATGTTGTTTCATGATGATGTTACATGAGCATGTTACATGTTGATAATAAATTTTCATGTTACGTTATGATGTTATATGTTGTTGCTTGATGGTGATGTTACATGCGTATGTTACATGTTGATTTTATATTTTGTTGTCACATTTTGATGTTACATGATGATGTTACATTCTGATTTTACATGGTGTTGTTGCATGATGATGTCACATGAGGATGTTATATGTTTATATCACATTTACATGTTTCATGGTGATGTTATATTCTGATTTTATATGATGTGGTTGCAAGATGATGTTACATGTGTATGTTACATGTTGATGTTATATTTTGATGTTACATGTTGATGTTACGTGATGATGTTACATTATGATGTTACATGGTTTTCTTGCATGATGATTTTACATGAGGATTGTACAGGTTGTTATTAAATTTTGATGTTACATGTTGATGTTACATGATCATGTTACATTTTGATAATACATGACGTTTTTTAATGGTGATATTACATGAGGATGGTACACGTTGATGTTACATTATGTGTTACATGTTGATGATACACGATGAAGATTCATTCTGATGTTGCATGATGTTCTTGCATGATGATGTTACATGAGTATGTTACATGTTGATGTTATAGTTTGATATTACATGCTGATAATACAGGATGATATTACATTCTGATGTTACATGATGTTGTTGCATGATGATGTTACATGAGGATGTTACATGTTGATGTTACATTTTGATGTTACATGTTGATGTTACATAATGATGTTACATTCTGATGTTACATGTTGATGTTACATGTTGATGTTACATTTTGATGTTACATGTTGATGTTACATGATGATGTTACATGAGGATGTTACATGTTGGTGTTACAGGATGATGTTACATTCTGATGATAGATGCTGTTGTTACATGTTGATGTTACATTTTGATGTTACATGTTGATGTTACATGATGATGTTACATACTGATGTTACACGATGTTGTTGCATGATGATGTTACATGAGGATGATACATGTTGATGTTACACGATGATGTTACATACTGATGTTACATGATGATGTTACATTCTGATGTTACATGCTGTTGTTACATGATGATGTGACATTCTGATATTACATGTTGATGTTACATTTTGAGGATACATGTTGATGTTACATGATAATGTTGCATTCTGATGTTACATGATGTTGTTGCATGATGATGTTACATGAGGATGTTAAGTGTTGATGTTACATGATGATGTTACATACTGATGTTACATGATGTTGTTGCATGATGATGTTACATGAGGATGTTACATGTTGATGTTACATTTTGATGTTACAGGTTGGTGTTACATGATGATGATACATTATGATGTCATATGCTGTTGTCAGATGATTATGTTACATTCTGATGTTATATGTGGATGTTACCTGAGTATGTTACATGTTGATGTTACATTTTGATGATACATTTTGACGTTACATGATGATGTTACATGTTGATGTTACATTTTGATGTTACATGCTGATGTTACATGATGATTATATATACTGTTGTTACATGATGTTGTTGCATGATGATGTTACATGAGGATGTTACATTTTGATGTTACATTGTGATGTTACATGTTGATGTTACATGATGATGTTATATTCTGATGTTACATGATGTTGTTGCATGATGATATTACATGAGGATGTTACATGTTGATGTTGCATTGTGATGTTACATGTTGATGTTACATGACGATGATTCATACTGATGTTACATGATGTTATTACATGATAATGTTACATTTTGATGTTACATCATGATGTAAAATATTGATGTTACATGATGTTGTTGCATGATGATGTTACATGAGGATGTTACATGTTGATGTTACATTTTGATGTTACATATTGGTGTTACATGATGATGTTACATTCTGATGTTACTTGCTGTTGTTACATGATGATGTGACATTCTGATATTACATGTTGATGTTACATTTTGAGGATACATGTTGATGTTACATGATAATGTTGCATTCTGATGTTACATGATGTTGTTGCATGATGATGTTACATGAGGATGTTACATGTTCATGTTACATTTTCATGTTACATGTTGATGTTACATGAATTTGTTACATACTGATGCAACATGATGTTGTTGCAGGATGATGTAACATGAGGATGTTACATGTTGATGTTACATTTTCATGGTACATGTTGGTGTTACATGATGATGATACATTCTGATGTCATATGCTGTTGTCAGATGATGATGTTACATTCTGATGTTACATGTGGATGTTACATGAGTATATTACATGTTGATGTTACATTTTGATGATACATGTTGATGTTACATGCTAATGCTACATTCTGATGTTACATGATGTTGCTGCATGATGATGTTACATGAGGATGTTACATGTTGATGTTACATTTTGATGTTACATGTTGATGTTACATGATGTTGTTACATGATGATCCTACATTCTCATGTTACATGATAATGTTACATGTTGATGTTACATGTTGATTCTACATTTTGATGATACATTTTGATGTTACATGCTAATGTTACATTCTGATGTTACACGAATTCGTTGTATGATGTTGCTCCATGAGGATGTTACATGTTGATGTTACATTTTGATGTTATATGTTGATGTTACATGATGATATTATATACTGATGTTACATGATGTTGTTGCATGATGATGTTACATGAGGATGTTACATGTAGATGTTATATTGTGATGTTATATTTTGATGTTACGGGACGATGTTTCATACTGATGTTACATGAAGTTGTTGCATGATGATGTTACATGAGGATGTTACATGTTGATGTTACATTTTGATGTTTCATGTTGGTGTTACATAATGATGTTACATTCTGATGTTACATGTTGATGTTACATGTTGATGTTACATTTTGATGTTACATGTTGGTATTACATGATGTTGTTACATGAGGATGTTACATGTTGGTGTTACAGGATGATGTTACATTCTGAAGATAGATGCTGTTGTTACATGTTGATGTTAAATTTTGATGTTACATGTTGATGTTACATGATGATGTGACATACTGATGTTACACGATGTTGTTGCATGATGATGTTACATGAGGATGTTACATGTTGATGTTACATGATGATGTTACATACTGATGTTACATGATGTTGTTGCATGATGATTTTACATGAGGATGTTACATGTTGATGTTACATTCTGATGTTACATGATGTTGTTGGATGATTATGTTACATGCTGTTGTTACATGATGTTGTTGCATCATGTTGTTACATGAAGGTGTTACGTGATGTTTCATAATGTTGTTGCATGATTATGTTACATGAGGTTGTTACATGTTGATGTTACATTTTGATGTTACATGTTGGTGTTACATGATGATGGTACATTCTGAATTGACATGTTGTTATTACATGATGATGTTGCATGAGGATGTTTCATGATGATTTTACATTCTAATTTTACATGTTGATATAACATTCTGATGTTTCATTTTGATGTTACATGATGATATTACATACTGATATTACATGATGTTGTTGGTTGAGGATGTTAGTTGAGGATGTTACATGTTGATGTTACATTTTGATGTTACATGTTGGTGTTACAGAATGATGTTACATTCTGATGTTACATGCTGTTGTTACATGATGATGTGACATTCTGATATTAGATGTTGATGTTACATTTTGATGTTACATTGTGATGTTACATGTTGATGTTACATGATGATTATATATACTGTTGTTACATGATGTTGTTGCATGATGATGTTACATGAGGATGTTACATTTTGATGTTACATTGTGATGTTACATGTTGATGTTAGAAGATGATGTTATACTCTGATGTTACATGATGTTGTTGCATGATGATATTACATGAGGATGTTACATGTTGATGTTGCATTGTGATGTTACATGTTGATGTTACATGACGATGATTCATACTGATGTTACATGATGTTATTACATGATAATGTTACATTTTTATGTTACATCATGATGTAAAATTTTGATGTTACATGATGTTGTTGCATGATGATGTTACATGAGGATGTTACATGTTGATGTTACATTTTGATGTTACATATTGGTGTTACATGATGATGTTACATTCTGATGTTACATGCTGTTGTTACATGATGATGTGACATTCTGATATTACATGTTGATGTTGGATTTTGAGGATACATGTTGATGTTACATGATAATGTTGCATTCTTATGTTACATGATGTTGTTGCATGATGATCTTACATGAGGATGTTACATGTTCATGTTACATTTTCATGTTACATGTTGATGTTACATGAATTTGTTACATACTGATGCAACATGATGTTGTTGCAGGATGATGTAACATGAGGATGTTACATGTTGATGTTAAATTTTCATGGTACATGTTGGTGTTACATGATGATGATACATTCTGATGTCATATGCTGTTGTCAGATGATGATGTTACATTCTGATGTTACATGTGGATGTTACATGAGTATATTACATGTTGATGTTACATTTTGATGATACATGTTGATGTTACATGCTAATGCTACATTCTGATGTTACATGATGTTGCTGCATGATGATGTTACATGAGGATGTTACATGTTGATGTTACATTTTGATGTTACATGTTGATGTTACATGATGTTGTTACATGATGATCCTACATTCTCATGTTACATGATAATGTTACATGTTGATGTTACATGTTGATTCTACATTTTGATGATACATTTTGATGTTACATGGTAATGTTACATTCTGATGTTACACGAATTCGTTGTATGATGTTGCTCCATGAGGATGTTACATGTTGATGTTACATTTTGATGTTATATGTTGATGTTATATGATGATATTATATACTGATGTTACATGATGTTGTTGCATGATGATGTTACATGAGGATGTTACATGTAGATGTTATATTGTGATGTAATATTTTGATGTTACGGGACGATGTTTCATACTGATGTTACATGAAGTTGTTGCATGATGATGTTACATGAGGATGTTACATGTTGATGTTACATTTTGATGTTTCATGTTGGTGTTACATAATGATGTTACATTCTGATGTTACATGTTGATGTTACATGTTGATGTTACATTTTGATGTTACATGTTGGTATTACATGATGTTGTTACATGAGGATGTTACATGTTGGTGTTACAGGATGATGTTACATTCTGAAGATAGATGCTGTTGTTACATGTTGATGTTAAATTTTGATGTTACATGTTGATGTTACATGATGATGTTACATACTGATGTTACACGGTGTTGTTGCATGATGATGTTACATGAGGATGTTACATGTTGATGTTACATGATGATGTTACATACTGATGTTACATGATGTTGCTGCATGATGATGTTACATGAGGATGTTACATGTTGATGTTACATTTTGATGTTACATGTTGATGTTACATGATGTTGTTACATGATGATCCTACATTCTCATGTTACATGATAATGTTACATGTTGATGTTACATGTTGATTCTACATTTTGATGATACATTTTGATGTTACATGCTAATGTTACATTCTGATGTTACACGAATTCGTTGTATGATGTTGCTCCATGAGGATGTTACATGTTGATGTTACATTTTGATGTTATATGTTGATGTTACATGATGATATTATATACTGATGTTACATGATGTTGTTGCATGATGATGTTACATGAGGATGTTACATGTAGATGTTATATTGTGATGTTATATTTTGATGTTACGGGACGATGTTTCATACTGATGTTACATGAAGTTGTTGCATGATGATGTTACATGAGGATGTTACATGTTGATGTTACATTTTGATGTTTCATGTTGGTGTTACATAATGATGTTACATTCTGATGTTACATGTTGATGTTACATGTTGATGTTACATTTTGATGTTACATGTTGGTATTACATGATGTTGTTACATGAGGATGTTACATGTTGGTGTTACAGGATGATGTTACATTCTGATGATAGATGCTGTTGTTACATGTTGATGTTACATTTTGATGTTACATGTTGATGTTACATGATGATGTTACATACTGATGTTACACGATGTTGTTGCATGATGATGTTACATGAGGATGTTACATGTTGATGTTACATGATGATGTTACATACTGATGTTACATGATGTTGTTGCATGATGATTTTACATGAGGATGTTACATGTTGATGTTACATTCTGATGTTACATGATGTTGTTTGATGATTATGTTACATGCTGTTGTAACATGATGTTGTTGCATCATGTTGTTACATGAAGGTGTTACATGTTGTTGTTACATGATTATGTTACATGAGGTTGTTACATGTTGATGTTACATTTTGATGTTACATGTTGGTGTTACATGATGATGGTACATTCTGAATTGACATGTTGTTATTACATGATGATGTTGCATGAGGATGTTTCATGATGATTTTACATTCTAATTTTACATGTTGATATAACATTCTGATGTTTCATTTTGATGTTACATGATGATATTACATACTGATATTACATGATGTTGTTGGTTGAGGATGTTAGTTGAGGATGTTACATGTTGATGTTACATTTTGATGTTACATGTTGGTGTTACAGAATGATGTTACATTCTGATGTTACATGCTGTTGTTACATGATGATGTGACATTCTGATATTAGATGTTGATGTTACATTTTGATGTTACATTGTGATGTTACATGTTGATGTTACATGATGATTATATATACTGTTGTTACATGATGTTGTTGCATGATGATGTTACATGAGGATGTTACATTTTGATGTTACATATTTATGGTACAAGTTGATGTTATATTATGATGTTACATGATGTTGTTGCATGATGATATTACATGAGGATGTTACATGTTGATGTTGCATTGTGATGTTACATGTTGATGTTACATGACGATGATTCATACTGATGTTACATGATGTTATTACATGATAATGTTACATTTTTATGTTACATCATGATGTAAAATTTTGATGTTACATGATGTTGTTGCATGATGATGTTACATGAGGATGTTACATGTTGATGTTACATTTTGATGTTACATATTGGTGTTACATGATGATGTTACATTCTGATGTTACATGCTGTTGTTACATGATGATGTGACATTCTGATATTACATGTTGATGTTGGATTTTGAGGATACATGTTGATGTTACATGATAATGTTGCATTCTGATGTTACATGATGTTGTTGCATGATGATGTTACATGAGGATGTTAAGTGTTGATGTTACATGATGATGTTACATACTGATGTTAGATGATGTTGTTGCATGATGATGTTACATGAGGATGTTACATGTTGATGTTACATTTTGATGTTGCATATTGGTGTTACATGATGATGTTACATTATGATGTTACATGCTGTTGTTACATGATGATGTTACATTCTGATATTACATGTTGATGTTACATTTTGAGGATACATGTTGATGTTACATGATAATGTTGCATTCTTATGTTACATGATGTTGTTGCATGATGATCTTACATGAGGATGTTACATGTTCATGTTACATTTTCATGTTACATGTTGATGTTACATGAATTTGTTACATACTGATGCAACATGATGTTGTTGCAGGATGATGTAACATGAGGATGTTACATGTTGATGTTACATTTTCATGTTACATGTTGGTGTTACATGATGATGATACATTCTGATGTCATATGCTGTTGTCAGATGATGATGTTACATTCTGATGTTACATGTGGATGTTACATGAGTATATTACATGTTGATGTTACATTTTGATGATATATGTTGATGTTACATGCTAATGCTACATTCTGATGTTACATGATGTTGCTGCATGATGATGTTACATGAGGATGTTACATGTTGATGTTACATTTTGATGTTACATTTTGATGTTACATGATGATGTTACATGATGATCCTACATTCTCGTGTTACATGATAATGTTACATGTTGATGTTACATGTTGATGCTACATGATGATGGTATATACTGATGTTACATGATGTTGTTGCATGATGTTTTTACATGACGATGTTACATGTTGATGTTGCCTTGTGATGTTACATGTTGATGTTACATGACGATGTTTCATACCGATTTTACATGATGCAATTACATGATAATGTTACATGATAATGCTACATGTTGATGTTACATGATGATGGTATATACTGATGTTACATGATGTTGTTGCATGATGTTTTTACATGACGATGTTACATGTTGATGTTGCCTTGTGATGTTACATGTTGATGTTACATGACGATGTTTCATACCGATGTTACATGATGTTATTACATGATAATGTTACATGATAATGTTACATGTTGATGTTACATGATGATGGTATATACTGATGTTACATGATGTTGTTGCATGATGTTTTTACATGACGATGTTACATGTTGATTTTGCATTATAATGTTACATGTTGATGTTACATGATGATGATACATACTGATGTTAAATGATGTTGTTGCATGATGATGTTACATGAGGATGTTACATGTTGATGTTACATTTTGATGTTACATTTTGGTGTTACATGATGATGTTACATGATGATGTTACATGCTGTTGTTACATGATGATGTTACATTCTGATATTACATGTTGATGTTACATTTTGAGGATACATGTTGATGTTACATGATAATGTTGCATTCTGATGTTACATGATGTTGTTGCATGATGATCTTACATGAGGATGTTACATGTTCATGTTACATTTTCATGTTACATGTTGATGTTGCATGAATTTGTTACATACTGATGCAACATGATGTTGTTGCAGGATGATGTAACATGAGGATGTTACATGTTGATGTCACATTTTCATGGTACATGTTGGTGTTACATGATGATGATACATTCTGATGTCATATGCTGTTGTCAGATGATGATGTTACATTCTGATGTTACATGTGGATGTTACATGAGTATATTACATGTTGATGTTACATTTTGATGATACATGTTGATGTTACATGCTAATGCTACATTCTGATGTTACATGATGTTCCTGCATGATGATGTTACATGAGGATGTTACATGTTGATGTTACATTTTGATGTTACATGTTGATGTTACATGCTAATGCTACATTCTGATGTTACATGATGTTGCTGCATGATGATGTTACATGAGGATGTTACATGTTGATGTTACATTTTGATGTTACATGTTGATGTTGCATGATGATGTTACATGTTGATGTTACATTTTGATGTTACATTCTGATGTTACATGTTGATGTTACATGATGGTGGTATATACTGATGTTACATGATGTTGTTGCATGATGTTTTTACATGACGATGTTACATGTTGATGTTGCCTTGTGATGTTACATGTTGATGTTACATGACGATGTTTCATACCGATGTTACATGAAGTTATGACATGATAATGTTACATGATAATGTTACATGTTGATGTTTAAATGATGATGGTATATACTGATGGTTACATGATGTTGTTGCATGATGTTTTTACATGACGATGTTACATGTTGATGTTGCCTTGTGATGTTACATGTTGATGTTACATGACGATGTTTCATACCGATGTTACATGATGTTATTACATGATAATGTTACATTTTGATGTTACATGGTTGAATGGGTACATGTATGATGTTACATACTGATGTTAGATGATATTGTTGCATGATGATGTTAACATGAGGTTGTCTATATGTTGATGGTTACATTTTGATGTTGCATATTGGTGTTGTTACATGATGATGTTACATGCTGTTGTTACATGCATGATGTTCCATTCGATATTACATGTTGATGTTACATTTTGAGGATACATGTTGATGTTACATGATAATGTTTGGCATTTCTTATGTTAACCTGATGTATGTTACATGATGATTTTACATGAGGATGTTACATGTTGATGTTACATTTTGATGTACATGTTGATGTTACATGATGATGTTACATTCTGATGTTACATGATGTTTTGCAATGAGATGTTACATGCTGATTGTTACATTTGATGATGTTACATGATGATGTTACATGTGATGTTACATTTGATGTACATGCTGTTGTGTTACATGATGATGTTACATTCTGATGTTACATGATGATGTTACATGAGGATGTTACATGTTGATGTTACATTTTGATGTTACATGTTGGTGTTACATGATGATGTTACATTCTGATGTTATATGTGGATGTTACCTGAGGATGTTACATGTTGATGTTACATTTTGATGATACATGTTGATGTTACATGATAATGTTACATTCTGATGTTACACGAATTTGTTGCATGATGTTGTTACATTAGGATGTTACATGTTGATGTTACATTTTGATGTTACATGTTGATGTTACATTTTGATGTTACATGTTGATGTTACACGAATTTGTTGCATGACGATGTTACATGAGGGTGTTACATGTTGATGTTACATTTCGATGTTACACGTTGGTGTTACATGATGATGTTACATTCTGATGTTACATGTTGATGTTACATGTTGATGTTACATGATGATGTTACATACTGAAGTTACATGATGTTGTTGCATGATGATGTTACATGAGGATGTTACATGTTGATGTTACATTTTGATGTTTCATGTTGGTGTTACATGATGATGTTACATTCTGATGTTACATGCTGTTGTTACATGATGATGTTACATTCACATATAACATGTTGATGTTACACGAGGATGTTACATGTTGATGTTACATTTTGGTGCTTCATGTTGGTGTTACATGATGATGTTACATTCTGATGTTACATGTTGATGTTACATTTTGATGTTACATGTTGATGTTACATGATGATGTTACATACTGATATTACATGATGTTGTTGCATGATGATATTACATGAGGATGTTACATGTTGATGTTACGTTTCGATGTTACATGTTGATGTTACATGATGATGTTATATAACGATGTTACATGATGTTGTTGCATGATGGTGTTACATGAGGATGTTACATGTTGATGTGACATTTCGATGTTACACGTTGGTGTTACATGATGATGTTACATTCTGATGTTACATGTTGATTTTACATTTTGATGTTACATGTTGATGTTACATGATGATGTTACATACTGAAATTGCATGATGTTGTTGCACGATGATGTTACATGAGGATGTTACATGATGATGTTACATTTTGATGTTACACGTTGGTGTTACATGACGATGATATAATCTGATTTTACATGATGTTCTTACATGATGATGTAACATTCTAATGTTACATGTTGATGTTACATTTTGACGATTTATGTTGATGTTACATGAAAATGTTACATATTGATGGTACACGAAATATTCGCATGATGATGTTACATGAGGATGTTACATGTTGATGTTACATTTTGATAATACATGTTGATGTTACATGATAATGTTACACTCTGGTGTTACACGAATTTGTTGCAAGAAGTTGTTACATGCTGTTGTTGCATGATGATGTTACATGAGGATGTTACATGTTGATGTTACATTTTGATGATACATGTTTATGTTACATGATGATTTTACATACCGATGTTACATGATGTTGTTGCATGATGATATTACATGAGGATGTTACATGTTGATGTTACTTTTCGATGTTACATGTTGATGTTACATGATGATGTTATATAACGATGTTACATGATGTTGTTGGATGACGGTGTTACATGAGGATGTTACATGTTGATGTGACATTTCGATGTTACACGTTGGTGTTACATGATGATGTTACATTCTGGTGTTACATGTTGATTTTACATTTTGATGTTACATGTTGATGTTACATGATGATGTTACATACTGAAATTACATGATGTTGTTGCATGATGATGTTACATGAGGATGTTACATGATGATGTTACATTTTGATGTTACACGTTGGTGTTACTTGACGATGATATAATCTGATTTTACATGATGTTCTTAGATGATGATGTAATATTCTAATGTTACATGTTGATGTTACATTTTGACGATTTATGTTGATGTTACATGAAAATGTTACATATTGATGGTACACGAAATATTCGCATGATGATGTTACATGAGGATGTTACATGTTGATGTTACATTTTGATGATACATGTTGATGTTACATGATAATGTTACACTCTGATGTTACACGAATTTGTTGCAAGAAGTTGTTACATGCTGTTGTTGCATGATGATGTTACATGAGGATGTTACTTGTTGATGTTACATTTTGATGATACATGTTGATGTTACATGATGATTTTACATACCGATGTTACATGATGTTGTTGCATGATGATATTACATGAGGATTTTACATGTTGATGTTACTATTCGATGTTACATGTTGATGTTACATGATGATGTTACATAACGATGTTACAGGATGTTGTTGCATGATGATGTTACATGAGGATGTTACATGTTGATGTTACATATCGATATAACATGTTGATGTTACATGATGTTGTTACATGCTGATGTTTTAAGTTGATGTTACATGATGATGTTACATAACGATGTTACATGATGTTGTTGCATGATGATTTTACATGAGGATGTTACATGTTGATGTTACATTTTGATGTTACATGTTGATGTTACATGATGATGTTACATACTGATGTTACATGATGTTGTTGCATGATGATGTTACATGAGGATGTTACATGTTGATGTAACATTTTGATGTTACATGTTGGTGTCACTTGATGATGTTACATACTGATGTTACATGATGTTGTTGCATGATGATGTTACATGAGGATGTTACATGTTGATGTTACATTCTGATGTTACATGCTGTTGTTACATGTTGATGTTACATTTTGTTGTTAGATGTTGATGTTACATGATGATGTTACATACTGATGTTTCATGATGTTTTTGCATGATGATGTTACATGAGGATGTTACATGTTGATGTTACATTCTGATGTTACATGCTGTTGTTACATGTTGATGTTACATTTTGTTGTTAGATGTTGATGTTACATGATGATGTTACATACTGATGTTACATGATGTTGTTGCATTATGGTGTTACATGAGGATGTTACATGTTGATGTTACATTTTGATGTTATATGTTGGTGTTACTTGATGATGTTACATTCTGATTTTACATGATGTTCTTACAGTATGATTTTACATGAGTATGTTACATGTTGATGTTACATTTTGACGATACATGTTGATGTTACATGACAATGTTACATACTGATGGTACACGAAATTCTTGCATGATTATGTTACATGAGGATGTTACATGTTGATGTTACATTTTGATGTTAGATGTTGGTGTTACTTGATGATGTTACATACTGATGTTTCATGATGTTTTTGCATGATGATGTTACATGAGGATGTTACATGTTGATGTTACATTCTGATGTTACATGATATTGTTACATGTTGATGTTACATTTTGTTGTTAGATGTTGATGTTACATGATGATGTTACATACTGATGTTACATGATGTTGTTGCATTATGGTGTTAGATGAGGATGTTACATGTTGATGTTACATTTTGATGTTACATGTTGGTGTTACTTGATGATGTTACATTCTGATTTTACATGATGTTCTTACAGTATGATTTTACATGAGTATGTTACATGTTGATGTTACATTTTGACGATACATGTTGATGTTACATGACAATGTTACATACTGATGGTACACGAAATATTCGCATGATGATGTTACATGAGGATGTTACATGTTGATGTTACATTTTGATGAAACATGTTGATGTTACATGATAATGTTACACTCTGATGTTACACGAATTTGTTGCAAGAAGTTGTTACATGCTGTTGTTGCATGATGATGTTACATGAGGATGTTAATGGTTGATGTTACATTTTGATGATACATGTTGATGTTACATGATGATTTTACATACCGATGTTACATGATGTTGTTGCATGATGATATTACATGAGGATTTTACATGTTGATGTTACTATTCGATGTTACATGTTGATGTTACATGATGATGTTACATAACGATGTTACAGGATGTTGTTGCATGATGATGTTACATGAGGATGTTACATGTTGATGTTACATATCGATGTAACATGTTGATGTTACATGATGATGTTACATGCTGATGTTTTATGTTGATGTTACATGATGATGTTACCTACCGATGTTACATGATGTTGTTGCATGATGATTTTACCTGAGGATGTTACATGTTGATGTTACATTTTGATGTTACATGTTGATTTTACATGATGATGTTACATACTGATGTTACATGATGTTGTTGCATGATGATGTTACATGAGGATGTTACATGTTGATGTTGCATTTTGATGTTACATGTTGGTGTCACTTGATGATGTTACATACTGATGTTACATGATGTTGTTGCATGATGATATTACATGAGGATGTTACATGTTGATGTTACATTCTGATGTTACATGCTGTTGTTACATGTTGATGTTACATTTTGTTGTTAGATGTTGATGTTACATGATGATGTTACATACTGATGTTACATGATGTTGTTGCATTATGGTGTTACATGAGGATGTTACATGTTGATGTTACATTTTGATGTTACATGTTGGTGTTACTTGATGATGTTACATTCTGATTTTACATGATGTTCTTACAGGATGATGTTACATGTTGATGTTACATGTTGATGTTACATTTTGACGATACATGTTGATGTTACATGATAATGTTACATACTGATGGTACACGAAATTCTTGCATGATGATGTTACATGAGGATGTTACATGTTCATGTTACATTTTGATGTTAGATGTTGGTGTTACTTGATGATGTTACATTCTGATGTTACATGCTGTTGTTACGTGATGATAATATATGAGTATGTTACATGTTGATGTTACATTTTGATGATACATGTTGATGTTAAATAATGTTGTGACATTTTGATGTTACATGTTGATGTTACACGAATTTGTTGCATGATGATATTACATGAGGTTGTTACATGATGATGTTAAATGAGGATGTTACATGCTGATGTTACATTCTGATGTTACATGATGTTGTTACATGATGATTTTACTTTCTGATGTTACATGTTGATGTTACATGAGCATGTTACATGTTGATGTTACATTTTGATGATACATGTTCATGTTACATGATAATGTTACACTCTGATGTTACACGAATTTGTTGCAAGATGTTGTTACATGCTGTTTTTGCATGATGATGTTACATGAGGATGTTACATGTTGATGTAATATTTTGATGATACATGTTGATGTTACATGATGATTTTACATGCCGATGTTACATGATGTTTTTGCATGATGATATTACATGAGGATGTTACATGTTGATGTTACATTTCGACGTTACATGTTGATGTTACATGATGATGTTACATATCGATGTTACATGATGTTGTTGGATGACGACGTTACATGAGGATGTTACATGTTGATGATACATTTCGATGTTACACGTTGGTGTTACATGATGATGTTACATTCTGATGTTACATGTTGATTTTAGATTTTGATGTTACATGTTGATGTTACATGATGATGTTACATACTGAAGTTACATGATGTTGTTGCATGATGATGTTACATGAGGATGTTACATGCTGATGTTACATTTTGATGTTACACGTTGGTGTTACATGATGATGTTACATTCTGATTTTACATGATGTTCTTACATGATGATGTAACATTCTAATGTTACATGTTGATGTTACATTTTGATGATTTATGTTGATGTTACATGATAATGTTACATACTGATGGTACACGAAATATTTGCATGATGATGTTACATGAGGATGTTACATGTTGATGTTACATTTTGATGTTTCATGTTGGTGTTACATGATGATGTTACATTCTGATGTTACATGCTGTTGTTACATGATGATGTTACATTCTCATATAACATGTTGATGTTACATGAGGATGTTACATGTTGATGTTACATTTTGGTGTTTCATGTTGGTGTTACATGATGATGTTACATTCTGATGTTACATGTTGATGTTACATTTTGATGTTACATGTTGATGTTACATGATGATGTTACATACTGATGTTAAATGTTGTTGTGGCATGATGATATTACATGAGGATGTTACATGTTGATGTTACATTTCGATGTTACATGTTGATGTTACATGATGATGTTACATGGTGATGTTTTATGTTGATGTTACATGATGATGTTACATACTGATGTTACATGATGTTGTTGCATGATGTTGTTACATGAGGATGTTACATGTTGATGTTACATTTTGATGTTAGATGTTGGTGTTACTTGATGATGTTACATTCTGATGTTACATGCTGTTGTTACGTGATGATAATATATGAGTATGTTACATGTTGGTGTTACATTTTGATGATACATGTTGATGTTAAATAATGTTGTGACATTTTGATGTTACATGTTGATGTTACACGAATTTGTTGCGTGATGATGTTACATGAGGTTGTTACATGATGATGTTAAATGAGGATGTTACATGCTGATGTTACATTTTGATGTTACATGTTGGTGTTACATGATGATGTTACTTTCTGATGTTACATGTTGATGTTACATGAGTATGTTACATGTTGATGTTACATTTAGATAATACATGTTGATGTTACATGATAATGTTACACTCTGGTGTTACACGAATTTGTTGCAAGAAGTTGTTACATGCTGTTGTTGCATGATGATGTTACATGAGGATGTTACATGTTGATGTTACATTTTGATGATACATGTTGATGTTACATGATGATTTTACATGCCGATGTTACATGATGTTTTTGCATGATGATATTACATGAGGATGTTACATGTTGATGTTACATTTCGACGTTACATGTTGATGTTACATGATGATGTTACATATCGATGTTACATGATGTTGTTGGATGACGACGTTACATGAGGATGTTACATGTTGATGATACATTTCGATGTTACACGTTGGTGTTACATGATGATGTTACATTCTGATGTTACATGTTGATTTTAGATTTTGATGTTACATGTTGATGTTACATGACGATGTTACATACTGAAGTTACATGATGTTGTTGCATGATGATGTTACATGAGGATGTTACATGCTGATGTTATATTTTGATGTTACACGTTGGTGTTACATGATGATGTTACATTCTGATTTTACATGATGTTCTTACATGATGATGTAACATTCTAATGTTACATGTTGATGTTACATTTTGATGATTCATGTTGATGTTACATGATAATGTTACATACTGATGGTACACGAAATATTTGCATGATGATGTTACATGAGGATGTTACATGTTGATGTTACATTTTGATGTTTCATGTTGGTGTTACATGATGATGTTACATTCTGATGTTACATGCTGTTGTTACATGATGATGTTACATTCTCATATAACATGTTGATGTTACATGAGGATGTTACATGTTGATGTTACATTTTGGTGTTTCATGTTGGTGTTACATGATGATGTTACATTCTGATGTTAAATGTTGGTGTCG
>OX103972.1:47013585-47030606 GCA_944470395.2 Schistosoma turkestanicum | reverse complement strand
ACATGTAACATCAAAATGTAACATCAACATGTAACATCCTCATGTAACATCATCATGCAACAACATCATGTATCAACAGCATGTAACATCAGAATGTAACATCATCCTGTAACACCAACATGTAACATCAAAATGTAACATCAACCTGTAAAATCCTCATGTAACATCATCATGCCACAACATCATGTAACATCAGCATGTAACATCATCATGTAACATCAACATGCATGATCATCTTTTAAGATCATCATGTAACATCCTCATGCAACAACATCATGTAACATCACTATGTAACATCATCATGTAACATCAACATGTAACATCAAAATGTTACATCAACATGTAACATCAGAATGTTACATCATCATGAAACATCCTCATGTAACATCATCATATACTAACAACATGTCACTTCAGAATGTAACATCATCATGTAACACCAAAATGTAACATCAAAATGTAACATCAACATGTAACATCAGTATGTAACATCAGTATGTAACATCATCCTGTAATATCAACATGTAACATCAACATGCAACAACAACATGTAACATCAAAATGTAACATCAACATGTAACACGAGTAAGTAACATCAGTATGTAACAACATCCTGTAACATCAACATGTAACATCATCATGTAACAACAGTCTGTAACATCATAATGTAACATCCTCATGTAACACTAACATTTAACTTCAAAATGTAACATCAACATGTAACATCCTCATGTAATATCATCATGCAACATCATCATGTAACATCAGTATTTAAAAGGGCCTTGTAACATCAACATGTAATATCCTCATGTAACATCATCAGGGAACAATAACATGTCACTTCTGAATGTAACATCATCATGTAACACCAAAATGTAACATCAAAATGTGACATCAACATGTAACATCAGTATGTAACATCAGTATGTAACATCAGTATGTAACATCATCCTGTAATATCATCATGTGACATCATCATGTAACAACAGTATGTAACATCATAATGTAACATCCTCATGTAATATCATCATGCAACATCATCATGTAACATCAGTATTTAACATCACCTTGTAACATCAACATGTAATATCCTCATGTAACATCATCATGTAAAAACAGCATGTAACATCACATTGTAACATCATCCTGTAACACCGACATGTAACATCAAAATGTAACATCAACATGTAACATCAACATGTAACATCAAAACGTAACATCAACTTGTATCATCAAAATGTAACATCAACATGTAACATCCTCATGTAACATCATCAGGGAACAATAACATGTAACATCAGAATGTAACATCATCATGTAACATCAACATGTAACATCAACAGGTAACATCAAAATGTAATATCAACATGTAACATCCTTATGTAACATCATCATGCAACAACATCATATAACATCAGTATGTAATATCATCATGTAACATCAACATGTAACATCAAAATGTAACATCAACATGTAACATCCTCATGTAACATCATCATGCAACAACATCATGTAACAACAGCATGTAACATAAGTATGTAACATCATCATCTAACACCATCATGTAACATCATTATGTTACATACTCACGCAAGAACATCATGTAATATCAGTATGTAACATCATCATGTAACATCAACATGTAACATCAAAATGTAACATCAATATGTCACATCAGAATGTAACATCATCATGAAACAACCTCATGTAACGTCATCATGCAACACCATCATGTAACAACAGCATCTATCATCAGAATGTAACATCATCCTGTAACACCAACATGTAACATCAAAATGTAACATCAGCATGTAACATCAGCATGTAACATCATGATGCAACAACATCATGTAACAACAGCATGTAACATCAGTATGTAACATCATCATCTAACACCATCATGTAACATCATCATATAACATCATCATGTAACATCCTCATGCAACAACATCATTTAACATCATTATGTAACATCATCATGTAACATCAACATGTAACATCAAAATGTAACATCATCATGTCACATCAAAATGTAACATCAACATGTCACATCCTCATGTAACACCATCATGCAAAAACATCATGTAACAACAACATGTAACATCATCATTTAACATAAATATGTAACATCATCATGTAACATCATCATCTAATATCCTCATGCAACAACATCATGTAACATCAGTATGTAACATCATCATGTAACATCAGCATGTAACATCAACATGTAACATCAACATGTAACATCAGTATGTAACATCATCATGAAACATCCTCATGAAATATCATCATGTACTAAGATCATGTAACTTCAGAATGTAACATCAACATGTAACATCAACAGGTAACATCAAAATATAATATCAACATGTAACATCCTTATGTAACATCATCATGCAACAACATCATATAACATCAGTATGTAATATCATCATGTACCATCAACATGTAACATCAAAATGTAACATCAACATGTAACATCCTCATGTAACATCATCATGCAACAACATCATGTAACAACAGCATGTAACATAAGTATGTAACATCATCATCTAACACCATCATGTAACATCGTTATGTTACATACTCACGCAACAACATCATGTAATATCAGTATGTAACATCATCATGTAACATCAACATGTAACATCAAAATGTAACATCAATATGTCACATCAGAATGTAACATCATCATGAAACAACCTCATGTAACGTCATCATGCAACACCATCATGTAACAACAGCATCTATCATCAGAATGTAACATCATCCTGTAACACCAACATGTAACATCAAAATGTAACATCAGCATGTAACATCCTCATGTAACATCATGATGCAACAACATCATGTAACAACAGCATGTAACATCAGTATGTAACATCATCATCTAACACCATCATGTAACATCATCATATAACATCATCATGTAACATCCTCATGCAACAACATCATTTAACATCATTATGTAACATCATCATGTAACATCAACATGTAACATCAAAATGTAACATCATCATGTCACATCAAAATGTAACATCAACATGTCACATCCTCATGTAACATCATCATGCAACAACATCATGTAACAACAACATGTAACATCATCATTTAACATAAATATGTAACATCATCATGTAACATCATCATCTAATATCCTCATGCAACAACATCATGTAACATCAGTATGTAACATCATCATGTAACATCAGCATGTAACATCAACATGTAACATCAACATGTAACATCAGTATGTAACATCATCATGAAACATCCTCATGAAACATCATCATGTACTAAGATCATGTAACTTCAGAATGTAACATCAACATGTAACACAAAAATGTAACATCAAAATGTAACATCAACATGTAACAACCTCATGTAACATAATTTTGTAACAACAACATGTAACACCTTCATGTATCAACATGATGCAACAAAAACATATAACAACAGCATGTAACATAATCATCCAAGAACATCACGTTACATCAGAATGTAACATCAACATGTAACCTCAACAATTATAATCATCGTGCAACAACATCATGTAACATCAGTATATAACATCATCATGTAACATCAACATGGAAAAACATCGTGTAATATCAGTATGTAACATCATCATGTAACATCAACATGTAACATCAAAATGTAACATCAACATGTAAAATCCTCATGTAACATCATCATGTAACAACAGCATGTAACATCAGAATGTAACATCATTCTGTAACACCAACATGTAACATCAAAATGTAACATCAACATGTACCATGCTCATGTAAAATCATCATGAAACAACAGCATGTAACATCAGTATGTAACATCATCCTGCAACAACAATATATAACATCATCATGTAACATCGACATGTAACATCAAAATGTAACATCAACATGTCACATCAGAATGTAACATCATCATGAAACAACCTCATGTAACAACAGCATCTATCATCAGAATGTAACATCATCCTGTAACACCAACATGTAACATCAAAATGTAACATCAGCATGTAAAATCATCATGTTACATCTTCACGCAACAACATCATGTAATATCAGTATGTAACATCATCATGTAACATCAACATGTAACATCAAAATATAACATCAGCATGTAACATCATCATGTTACATACTCACGCAACAACATCATGTAATATCAGTATGTAACATCATCATGTAACATCAACATGTAACATCAAAATGTAACATCAACATGTAACATCAAAATGTAACATCAGCATGTAACATCCTCATGTAACATCATCATGGAACAACATCATGTAACAACAGCATGTAACATCAGAATGTAACATCATTCTGTAACACCAACATGTAACATCAAAATGTAACATCAACATGTAACATCCTCATGTAACATCATCACTGAACAATAACATGTCACTTCAGAATGTAACATCATCATGTAACACCAAAATGTAGCATCAAAATGTGACAACATGTATCATCAGTATGTAACATCAGTATGTAACATCATCCTGTAATATCATCATGTGACATCATCATGTAACAACAGTATGTAACATCATAATGTAACATCCTCATGTAACACTAACATTTAACTTCAAAATGTAACATCAACATGTAACATCCTCATGTAATATCATCATGCAACATCATCATGTAACATCAGTATTTAACAGCGCCTTGTAACATCAACATGTAATATCCTCATGTAACATCATCATGTAAAAAGAGCATGTAACATCACATTGTAACATCATCCTGTAACACCGACATGTAACATCAAAATGTAACATCAACATGTAACATCAACATGTAACATCAAAATGTAACATCAACTTGTATCATCAAAATGTAACATCAACATGTAACATCCTCATGTAACATCATCAGGGAACAATAACATGTAACATCAGAATGTAACATCATCATGTAACATCAACATGTAACATCAACAGGTAACATCAAAATGTAATATCAACATGTAACATCCTTATGTAACATCATCATGCAACAACATCATATAACATCAGTATGTAATATCATCATGTAACATCAACATGTAACATCAAAATGTAACATCAACATGTAACATCCTCATGTAACATCATCATGCAACAACATCATGTAACAACAGCATGTAACATAAGTATGTAACATCATCATCTAACACCATCATGTAACATCATCATGTTACATACTCACGCAACAACATCATGTAATATCAGTATGTAACATCATCATGTAACATCAACATGTAACATCAAAATGTAACATCAACATGTCACATCAGAATGTAACATCATCATGAAACAACCTCATGTAACGTCATCATGCAACACCATCATGTAACAACAGCATCTATCATCAGAATGTAACATCATCCTGTAACACCAACATGTAACATCAAAATGTAACATCAGCATGTAACATCCTCATGTAACATCATGATGCAACAACATCATGTAACAACAGCATGTAACATCAGTATGTAACATCATCATCTAACACCATCATGTAACATCATCATATAACATCATCATGTAACATCCTCATGCAACAACATCATTTAACATCATTATGTAACATCATCATGTCACATCAACATGTAACATCAAAATGTAACATCATCATGTAACATCAAAATGTAACATCAACATGTCACATCCTCATGTAACATCATCATGCAACAACATCATGTAACAACAACATGTAACATCATCATTTAACATAAATATGTAACATCATCATGTAACATCATCATCTAATATCCTCATGCAACAACATCATGTAACATCAGTATGTAACATCATCATGTAACATCAGCATGTAACATCAACATGTAACATCAACATGTAACATCAGTATGTAACATCATCATGAAACATCCTCATGAAACATCATCATGTACTAAAATCATGTAACTTCAGAATGTAACATCAACATGTAACACAAAAATGTAACATCAAAATGTAACATCAACATGTAACAACCTCATGTAACATAATCTTGTAACAACAACATGTAACACCTTCATGTAACAACATGATGCAACAACAACATATAACAACAGCATGTAACATAATCATCCAACAACATCATGTTACATCAGAATGTAACATCAACATGTAACCTCAACAATTATAATCATCATGAAACAACATCATGTAACATCAGTATGTAACATCATCATGTAACATCAACATGGAAAAACATCGTGTAATATCAGTATGTAACATCATCATGTAACATCAACATGTAACATCAAAATGTAACATCAACATGTAAAATCCTCATGTAACATCATCATGTAACAACAGCATGTAACATCAGAATGTAACATCATTCTGTAATACCAACATGTAACATCAAAATGTAACATCAACATGTACCATGCTCATGTAAAATCATCATGAAACGACATCATGTAACATCAGTATGTAACATCATCCTGCAACAACAATATATAACATCATCATGTAACATCGACATGTAACATCAAAAAGTAACATCAACATGTCACATCAGAATGTAACATCATCATGAAACAACCTCATGCAACAACAGCATCTATCATCAGAATGTAACATCATCCTGTAACACCAACATGTAACATCAAAATGTAACATCAGCATGTAAAATCATCATGTTACATCTTCACGCAACAACATCATGTAATATCAGTATGTAACATCATCATGTAACATCAACATGTAACATCAAAATGTAACATCAGCATGTAACATCATCATGTTACATACTCACGCAACAACATCATGTAATATCAGTATGTAACATCGTCATGTAACATCAACATGTAACATCAAAATGTAACATCAACATGTCACATCAGAATGTAACATCATCATGAAACAACCTCATGTAACGTCATCATGCAACACCATCATGTAACAACAGCATCTATCATCAGAATGTAACATCATCCTGTAACACCAACATGTAACATCAAAATGTAACATCAGCATGTAACATCCTCATGTAACATCATGATGGAACAACATCATGTAACAACAGCATGTAACATCAGAATGTAACATCATTCTCTAACACCAACATGTAACATCAAAATGTAACATCATCATATAACATTATCATGTAACATCCTCATGCAACAACATCATTTAACATCATTATGTCACATCGTCATGTAACATCAACATGTAACATCAAAACGTAACATCATCATGTAACATCAAAATGTAACATCAACATGTCACATCAGAATGTAACATCATCATGAAACAACCTCATGTAACAACAGCATCTATCATCAGAATGTAACATCATCCTGTAACACCAACATGTAACATCAAAATGTAACATCAGCATGTAACATCATCATGTTACATACTCACGCAACAACATCATGTAATATCAGTATGTAACATCATCATGTAACATGAACATGTAACATTAAAATGTAACATCAGCATGTAACATCATCATGTTACATACTCACGCAACAACATCATGTAATATCAGTATGTAACATCATCATGTAACATCAACATGTAACATCAAAATGTAACATCAACATGTCACATCAGAATGTAACATCATCATGAAACAACCTCATGTAACGTCATCATGCAACACCATCATGTAACAACAGCATCTATCATCAGAATGTAACATCATCCTGTAACACCAACATGTAACATCAAAATGTAACATCAGCATGTAACATCCTCATGTAACATCATGATGGAACATCATCATGCAACAACATCATGTAACATCAGTATGTAACATCATCATGTAACATCAACATGCAACATCATCATGTAAGATCATCATGTAACATCCTCATGCAACAACATCATGTAACATCACTATGTAACATCATCATGTAACATCAACATGTAACATCAAAATGTAACATCAACATGTAACATCAGAATGTTACATCATCATGAAACATCCTCATGTCACATCATCATATACTAAAAACATGTCACTTCAGAATGTAACATCATCATGTAACACCAAAATATAACATCAAAATGTAACATCAACATGTAACATCAGTATGTAACATCAGTATGTAACATCATCCTGTAACATCAACATGTAACATCAACATGCAACAACAACATGTAACATCAAAATGTAACATCAACATGTAACACGAGTATGTAACATCAGTATGTAACATCATCCTGTAACATCAACATGTAACATCAACATGTAACATCAAAATGAAACATCAACTTGTATCATCGAAATGTAACATCAACATGTAACAACCTCATGTAACATCATCAGGGAACAATAACATGTAACATCAGAATGTAACATCATCATGCAACAACAACATGTAACATCAGTATATAACATCATCATGTGACATCTTCATGTAACAACAGTATGTAACATCATAATGTAACATCCTCAAATAACGCTAACATTTAACTTCAAAATGTAACATCAACATGTAACATCCTCATGTAATATCATCATGCAACATCATCATGTAACATCAGTATTTAACATGACCTTGTAACATCAACATGTAACATCCTCATGTAAAATCATGATGCAACAACATCATGTAACAACAGCATGTAACATCAGTATGTAACATCATCATCTAACACCATCATATAACATCATCATATAACATCATCATGTAACATCCTCATGCAACAACATCATGTAACATCATTATGTAACATCATCATGTAACATCAACATGTAACATCAAAATGTAACATCATCATGTAACATCAAAATGTAACATCAACATGTCACATCCTCATGTAATATCATCATGCAACAACATCATGTAACAACAGCATGTAACACCAGAATGTAACATCATCGTGTAACACCAACATGTAACATCAAAATGTAACATCAACATGAAATATCCTCATGTAACATCATCATGCAACAACATCATGTAACATCAGTATGTAACATCATCATGTAACATCAACATGTAACATCATCATGTAACATCATCATGCAACAACATCATGTAACATCAGTATGTAACATCATCATGTAACATCAGCATGTAACATCAAAATGTAACATCAACATGTAACATCAAAATGTAACATCAACATGTAACGTCCTCATGTAACATCATCATGCAACAACATCATGTAACATCAGTATGTAACATCATCATGTAACATCAACATGTAACATCATCATGTAACATCATCATGCAACAACATCATGTAACATCATTATGTAACATCATCATGTAACATCAGCATGTAACATCAAAATGTTACATCATCATGTAACATCAACATGTAACATCATCATGTAACATCATCCTGTAACATCCTCATGCAACAACATCATGTAACATCAGTTTGTAACATCATGTAACATCAACATGTAACATCATCATGTAACATCATCATGTAACATCCTCGTGCAACATCATCATGTTACATCCTCATGCAACAACATCATGTAACATCATTATCTAACATCATCATGTAACATCAACGTGTAACATCAACATGTAACATCATCTTGTAACATCAAAATGTAACATCAACATGTCACATCCTCATGTAACATCATCATGCAACAACATCATGTAACAACATCATGTAACATCATTATGTAACATCATCATGTAACATCAACATGTAACATCATCATGTAACATCATCATGTAACATCCTCATGCAACAACAACATGTAACATCAGTATGTAACATCATCATGTAACATCAACATGTAACATCATCATGTAACATCATCATGTAAAATCCTCATGCAACATCATCATGTAACAAAAGTATGTAACATTATCATGTAACATCAGCATCTAACATCAAAATGTAACATCAACATGTAACATCAAAATGTAACATCAACATGTAACATCATCAAGTAAAATCCTCATGCAACAACATCATGTAACATCAGTATGTAACATTATCATGTAACATCAGCATGTAACATCAAAATGTAACATCAACATGTAACATCAAAATGTAACATCAACATGTAACGTCTTCATGTAACATCATCATGCAACAACATCATGTAACATCAGTATGTAACATCATCATGTAACATCAACATGTAACATCATCATGTAATATCATCATGTAACATCCTCATGCAACAACATCATGTAACATCAGTATGTAACATCATCATGTAACATCAGCATGTAACATCAAAATGTAACATCAACATGTAACATCCTCATGTAACATCATCATGCAACAACATCATGTAAAAACAGCATGTAACATCAGAATGTAACATCATCCTGTAACACCAATATGTAACATCAAAATGTAACATCAACATGTAACATCCTCATGTAACATCATCATGCAACAACATCATGTAACATCAGTATGTAACATCATCATGTAACATCAACATGCAACATCATCATGTAAGATCATCATGTAACATCCTCATGCAACAACATCATGTAACATCAGTATGTAACATCATCATGTAACATCAACGTTTAACATCCTCATGAAACAGCGTCATGTAACATCAGAATGTAACATCAACATGTAACGTCAAAATGTAACATCAACATGTAACAACAGCATCTGTCAGCAGAATGTAACATCATCCTGTAACACCAACATGTAACATCAAAATGTAACATCAACATGTAACATCAGTATGTAACAACATCATGCAGCAACATCATCTAACATCTGTATGTAACATCATCCTGTAACATCAGTATGTAACATCATCATGTAACATCAACATGTAACATCAAAATGTAACATCAACATGTAACATCAGTATGTAACATCATCATGCAACAACATCATGTAACATCAGCATGCAACATCATTATGTAACATCAACATGTAACATCAAATTGTAACATCAACATGTAAAATCAGAATGTAACATCATCATGTAACACCAACAAGTAACATCAAAATGTAACATCAACGTGTAACACCCTCATGTAACAACATCATGCAACAACATCCTGTAACATCACTGTGTAACATCATCATGTAACATCAACATGTAACATCAGAATGTAACATCATCATGAAACATCCTCATGTAACATCATCATGCAACAACATCATGTAACATCATTATGTAACATCATCATGTAACATCAACATGTAACATCAAAATGTAAACTCCAACATGTAACATCAGAAAGTAACATCATCATGTAACATCATCATGTAACATCAGTATGTAACATCATCATGTAACATCAACATGTAACATCCTCATGTAATATCATAATGTAACAACAGCATGTAACATCAGTATGCAACATCATTATGTAACATCAACATGTAACATCAAATTGTAACATCAACATGTAAAATCAGAATGTAACATCATCATGTAACACCAACAAGTAACATCAAAATGTAACATCAACTTGTAACACCCTCATGTAACATCATCATGCAACAACATCCTGTAACATCACTATGTAACAACATCATGTAACATCAACATTTAACATCAGAATGTAACATCATCATGAAACATCCTCATGTAATATCATCATGAAACAACATCATGTAACATCATTATGTAACATCATCATGTAACATCAACATGTAACATCAAAATGTAAACTCCAACATGTAACATCAGAAAGTAACATCATCATGTAACATCATCATGTAACATCAGTATGTAACATCATCATGTAACATCAACATGTAACATCCTCATGTAATATCATAATGTAACAACAGCATGTAACATCAGAATGTAACATGATGCTGTAGCAACAACAAGTAAGATCAGTATGCAAAATCAAAATGTAACATCGTCATGTAACATCATCATGCAACAACATCATGTAACAGCATTATGTACCATCATCCTGTAATATCAACATTTAACATCCTCATGTAACATCATCATGTAACAACAGCATGTAACATCAGAATGTAACGTCATCCAGTAACAACAACATGTAATATCAAGATTTAACATCAACATGTAACATCCTCATGTAACATCATCCTGCAACAACATCAGGTAACATCTGTATGTAACATCATCCTGTAACATCAGTATGTAACATCATCATCTCACACCATCATGTAACAACATCATGTAACATACTCATGCAACAACATCATGTAACATCAGAATGTAACATCATCATGTAACACCAACATGTAACATCAAAATGTAACATCAACATGTAACATCCTCATGTAACATCATGATGCAACAACATCATGTAACAACAGCATGTAACATCATATTGTAACATCATCATCTAACACCATCATGTAACATCATCATATAACATCGTCCTGTAACATCCTCACGCAACAACATCATGTAACATCATTATGTAACATTATCATGTAACATCAAAATGTAACATCAACATGTCACATCCTCATGTAAAATCATCATGCAACAACATCATGTAACAACAACATGTAACATCATTATGTAACATCATCCTGTAACACCAACATGTAACATCCAAATGTAACATCAACATGTAACATCCTCATGTAATATCATCATGCAACAACATCATGTAACATCAGTATGTAACATCATCATGTAACATCAACATGTAACATCAAAATGTAAACTCCAACATGTAACATCAGAAAGTAACATCATCATGTAACAGCAACATGTAACATCAAAATGTAACATCATCATGTAACATCCTCATATAACATCATCATGCAACATCATCATGTAACATCAGTATGTAACATCATCATGTAACATCAACATGTAACATCCTCATGTAATATCATAATGTAACAACAGCATGTAACATCAGAATGTAACATCATCCTGTAGCAACAACATGTAACATCAGTATGCAAAATCAACATGTAACATCGTCATGTAACATCATCATGCAACAACATCATGTAACATCAGTATGTACCATCATCCTGTAATATCAACATTTAACATCCTCATGTAACATCATCATGTAACAACAGCATGTAACATCAGAATGTAACATCATCCTGTAACAACAACATGTAATATCAAAATGTAACATCAACATGTAACATCCTCATGTAACATCATCCTGCAACAACAACATGTAACATCACTATGTAACATCATCATGTAACATCAACATGTAACATCATCCTGTAACATCAACATGTAACATCAGAATGTAACATCCTCATGGAACATCCTCGTGTAACATCATCATCTAACAACAGCATGTCACTTCAGAATGTAACATCATCTTGTAACACCAACATGTAACATCAAAATGTAACATCAACATGTAACATCAAAATGTAACATCAACATGTAACGTCCTCATGTAACATCATCATGCAACAACATCATGTAACATCAGTATGTAACATCATCATGTAACATCAACATGTAACATCCTCATGTAACATCATCATGCAACAAGATCATGTAACATGAGTATGTAACATGATCTTGTAACATCAGCATGTAACATCAAAATGTAACATCAACATGAAACATCAGAATGTAACATCATCATGAAACATCCTCATGTAACATCATCATGTTATAACAACATGTCACTACAGAATGTAACATCATCATGTAACATCAACATGTAAGATCCTCATGTAACATCATCTTGTAACATCCTCATGCAACAACATCATGTAACATCAGTATGTAAAATCATCATGTAACATCAACATGTAACATCATCAAGTAACATCAACATGTAACATCAAAATGTAACATCAACATTTAACATCCTCATGTAACATCATCATATAACATCCTCATGCAACAACATCATGTAACATCAACATGTAACATCATCATGTAACATCAACATATAACATCAAAATGTAACATCAACATATAACATCAAAATGTAACATCATCATGCAATATCCTCATGTGAGATCATCATGAAATAACAACATGTCACTTCAGAATGTAACATCATCATGTAACATCAACATGTAACATCAAAATGTAACATCATCATTTAACATCCTCATGCAACAACATAATGTAACATCAGTATGTAACATCATCATGTAACATCAGTATGTAACATCATCATGTAACATCAACATGTAAGATCCACATGTAATATCATCATGTAACGTCCTCATGCAACTACATCATGTAACATCAATATGTAACATCACCATCTAACATCAACATGTAACATCAAAATGTAACATCAACATGTAACATCAGAATGTAACATCATCATGAAACATCCTCATGTAACATCATCATGTTATAACAACATGTCACTTCAGAATGTAACATCATCATGTAACATCAACATGTAACATCCTCATGTAACCTCATCATGTAACATCCTCATGTAACATCATCATGCAACAACATCATGTAACATCATTATGTAACATCATCATGTAACATCAACATGTAACATCAAAATGTAAACTCCAACATGTAACATCAGAAAGTAACATCATCATGTAACAGCAACATGTAACATCAAAATGTAACATCATCATGTAACATCCTCATATAACATCATCATGCAACATCATCATGTAACATCATTATGTAACATCATCATGTAACATCAACATGTAACATCAAAATGTAAACTCCAACATGTAACATCAGAAAGTAACATCATCATGTAACAGCAACATGTAACATCAAAATGTAACATCATCATGTAACATCCTCATATAACATCATCATGCAACATCATCATGTAACATCAGTATGTAACATCATCATGTAACATCAACATGTAACATCCTCATGTAATATCATAATGTAACAACAGCATGTAACATCAGAATGTAACATCATGCTGTAGCAACAAACAAGTAAGATCAGTATGCAAAATCAACATGTAACATCGTCATGTAACATCATCATGCAACAACATCATGTAACATCATTATGTACCATCATCCTGTAATATCAACATTTAACATCCTCATGTAACATCATCATGTAACAACAGCATGTAACATCAGAATGTAACATCATCCTGTAACAACAACATGTAATATCAAGATGTAACATCAACATGTAACATCCTCATGTAACATCATCCTGCAACAACATCTTGTAACATCACTATGTAACATCATCATGTAACATCAACATGTAACATCATCCTGTAACATCAACATGTAACATAAGAATGTAACATCCTCATGGAACATCCTCGTGTAACATCATCATCTAACAACAGCATGTCACTTCAGAATGTAACATCATCTTGTAACACCAACATGTAACATCAAAATGTAAACTCCAACATGTAACATCAGAAAGTAACATCATCATGTAACAGCAACATGTAACATCAAAATGTAACATCAACATGTAACATCAAAATGTAACATCAACATGTAACGTCCTCATGTAACATCATCATGCAACAACATCATGTAACATCAGTATGTAACATCATCATGTAACATCAACATGTAACATCATCCTGTAACATCAACATGTAACATCAGAATGTAACATCCTCATGGAACATCCTCGTGTAACATCATCATCTAACAACATCATGTAACATCATTATGTAACATCATCATGTAACATCAACATGTAACATCAAAATGTAAACTCCAACATGTAACATCAGAAAGTAACATCATCATGTAACAGCAACATGTAACATCAAAATGTAACATCAACATGTAACATCAAAATGTAACATCAACATGTAACGTCCTCATGTAACATCATCATGCAACAACATCATGTAACATCAGTATGTAACATCATCATGTAACATCAACATGTAACATCCTCATGTAACATCATCATGCAACAAGATCATGTAACATCAGTATGTAACATCATCTTGTAACATCAGCATGTAACATCAAAATGTAACATCAACATGAAACATCAGAATGTAACACCATCATGAAACATCCTCATGTAACATCATCATGTTATAACAACATGTCAATTCAGAATGTAACATCATCATGTAACATCAACATGTAAGATCCTCATGTAACATCAACATGTAACATCCTCATGCAACAACATCATGTAACATCAGTATGTAAAATCATCATGTAACATCAACATGTAACATCATCATGTAACATCAACATGTAACATCAAAATGTAACATCAACATTTAACATCCTCATGTAACATCATCATATAACATCCTCATGCAACAACATCATGTAACATCAGTATGTAACATCATCATGTAACATCAACATGTAACATCAAAATGTAACATCAACATGTAACATCAAAATGTAACATCATCATGAAATATCCTCATGTAAGATCATCATGTAATAACAACATGTCACTTCAGAATGTAACATCATCATGTAACATCAACATGTAACATCAAAATGTAACATCATCATGTAACATCCTCATGCAACAACATAATGTAACATCAGTATGTAACATCATCATGTAACATCAGTATGTAACATCATCATGTAACATCAACATGTAAGATCCTCATGTAATATCATCATGTAACGTCCTCATGCAACTACATCATGTAACATCAATATGTAACATCACCATCTAACATCAACATGTAACATCAAAATGTAACATCAACATGTAACATCAGAATGTAACATCATCATGAAACATCCTCATTTAACATCATCATGTTATAAAAACATGTCACTTTAGAATGTAACATCATTATGTAACATCAACATGTAACATCCTCATGTAACCTCATCATGTAACATCCTCATGCAAAAACATCATGTAACATCAGTATGTAACATCATCATGTAACATCAGAATGTAACATCATCATGTAACATCAGAATGTACCATCAACATGTAACGTCAAAAAGTAACATCAGTATGTAACATCATCATGCAAAAACATCATGTAACATCAGTATGCAACATCATTATGTAACATCAACATGTAACATCAAATTGTAACATCAACATGTAAAATCAGAATGTAACATCATCATGTAACACCAACAAGTAACATCAAAATGTAACATCAACTTGTAACACCCTCATGTAACATCATCATGCAACAACATCCTGTAACATCACTATGTAACAACATCATGTAACATCAAC
>OX103972.1:46992363-47013085 GCA_944470395.2 Schistosoma turkestanicum | reverse complement strand
TCCTCATGTAACAGTCCTCATGGCAAAAACATCAGTTAACATCAGTATGTAACATCATCATGTAACATCAGTATGTAACATCATCATGTAACATCAACATGTAACATCCTCATGTAACATCATCATGTAACATCAGTATGTAACATCATCATGTAACATCATCATGTAACATCAAAGTGTAACAACAACATGCAACATCAAAATGTAACATCATCATGCAACAACAACGAATAACATCAGTATGTAATATCATCATGTAACATCAACATGTAACAACCTCTTGTAATATCATCATGAAACAACATCATGTAGCATCAGTATGTAACATCATCATGTAACAACAACATGTATCATCCTCATGTAATATCATCATGTAACAACAGCATCTATCATTGGAATGTAACATCATCCTGTAGCAACAACATGTAACATCAAAATGTAACATGAACATGTAACATCGTCATGTAACCTCATGATGAAACAACATCATGTAACATCATTATGAAACATCATCCTGTAACATCAACATGTAACACCCTCATGTAACATCATCATGTAACAACTGCATGTAACATCAGAACGTAACATCATCATGTAACACCAACATGTAACATCAAAATGTAACATCAACATGTAACATCCTCATGTAACATCATCCTGCAACAACATCATGTAACATCACTATGTAACATCATCATGTAACATCAACATGTAACATCAAAATAAAACATCAACATGTAACATCAGAATGTAACATCATCATGGAACATCCTCGTGTAACATCATCATGTAACAACAGCATGTCACTTCAGAATGTAACATCATCCTGTAACACCAGCATGTAACATGAAAATGTAACATCAACATGTAACGTCCTCATGTAACATCATCATGCAACAACAGCATGTAACATCAGTATGTAACATCATCATGTAACATCAACATGTAACATCCTCATGTAACATCATCATGTATCATCACATTGTAACATCAAATTGTAACATCAATATGTAACATCAGAATGTAACATCATCATGTAACATCAACAAGTAACATCAAAATGTATCATCAACGTGAAACACCCCCATGTAACATCATCATGAAACAACATCCTGTAACATCACTATGTAACATCATCATATAACATCAAAATTTAACATCAGAATGTAACATCATCATGAAACATCCTCATGTTACATCATCATGAAACAACATTATGTAACATCATTATGAAACATCATCAAGTAACATCAACATATAACATCAAAATGTAAACTCCAACATGTAACATCAGAATGTAGGATCATCCTGTAACATCAACATGTAACATCCTCATGTAACATAATCATGTAACAACAGCATGTAACATCACTATGTAACATCATCATGTAACATCATTATGAAACAACATCCTGTAACATCAACATGTAACACCCTCATGTAACATCATCATGTAACAACAGCATGTCACTTCAGAATGTAACATCATCCTGTAACACCAACATGTAACATGAAAATGTAACATCAACATGTAACGTCCTCATGTAACATCATCATGCAACAACAGCATGTAACATCAGTATGTAACATCATCATGTAACATCAACATGTAACATCAAAATGTAACATCATCATGTATCATCACATTGTAACATCAAATTGTAACATCAATATGTAAAATCAGAATGTAACATCATCATGTAACATCAACAAGTAACATCAAAATGTAACATCAACGTGAAACACCCCCATGTAACATCATCATGAAACAACATCCTGTAATATCACTATGTAACATCATCATATAACATCAAAATTTAACATCAGAATGTAACATCATCATGAAACATCCTCATGTTACATCATCATGAAACAACATTATGTAACATCATTATGAAACATCATCAAGTAACATCAACATATAACATCAAAATGTAAACTCCAACATGTAACATCAGAATGTAGGATCATCCTGTAACATCAACATGTAACATCCTCATGTAACATCATCCTGCAACAACATCATGTAACATCACTATGTAACATCATCATGTAACATCAACATGTAACATCAAAATGTAACATCAACATGTGACATCAGAATGTAACATCATCATGAAACATCCTCGTGTAACATCATCATGTAACAACAGCATGTCACTTCAGAATGTAACATCATCCTGTAACACCAACAAGTAACATCAAAATGTAACATCAACATGTAACGTCCTCATGTAACATCATCATGCAACAACAGCATCTAACATCAGTATGTAACATCATCATGTAACATCAACATGTAACATCCTCATGTAACATCATCATGTAACATCAAATTGTAACATCAAATTGTAACATCAAATTGTAACATCAATATGTAACATCAGAATGTAACATCATCATGTAACATCAACAAGTAACATCAAAATGTAACATCAACGTGTAACACCCTCATGTAACATCATCATGAAACAATATCCTGTAACATCACTATGTAACATCATCATATAACATCAACATTTAACATCAGAATGTAACATCCTCATGAAACATCCTCATGTTACATCAACATGAAACAACATTATGTAACAACATTATGAAACATCATCAAGTAACATCAACATATAACATCAAAATGTAAACTCCAACATGTAACAACAGAATGTAGGATCATCCTGTAACACCAACATGTAAAATCCTCATGTAACATAATCATATAACAACAGCATGTTACATCACTATGTAACATCATCATGTAACATCAACATGTAACATCAAAATGTAACATCAACATTTAACATCAGAATGTAACATCATCATGGAACATCCTCGTGTAACATCATCATAAAACAACAGCATGTCACTTCAGAATGTAACATCATCCTGTAACAACAGCATGCAACAGCAAAATGTAAGATCAAGATGTACCATCAAAATGTAACATCAACATGTAACGTCCTCATGTAACATCATCATGCAACAACATCATGTAACATCAGTATGTAACATCATCATGTAACATCAACATGTAATATCCTCATGTAACATCATCATGTAACAAGAGCATGTAACATCAGAATGTAACATCATCCTGTAACACCAACATGTAACATCAAATTGTAACATCAACATGTAACATCAAAATGTAAGATCATCATGTAACGTCCCCATGTAACATCATCATGCAACAACATCATGTAACATCAGTATGTAACATCATCATGTAACATCAACATGTAACATCAAAATGTAACACCATCATGTAACATCCTCATGCAACAACATCATGTAACATCAGTATGTAACATCATCATGTAACATCAACATGTAACATCATCATGTAACATCAGTATGTAACATCATCATGTAACATCAGTATGAAACATCATCATGTAACATCAACATGTAATGTCCTCATGTAACATCATCATGTCACATCCTAATGCAACAACATCATGTAACATCAGTATGTAAGATCATCATGTAACATCAACATGTAACATAAAAATGTAACATCATCATATATCAACAGCATGTCACATCAGAATGTAACATCATCCTGTAACACCAACATATAACATCAAAATATAACATCAACATGTAACATCAAAATGTAACATCAAAATGTAACATCAACATGTAACGTCCTCAAGTAACATCATCATGCACAACATCATGTAACATCAGTATGTAACGTCATCATGTAACATCAACATGTCACATCCTCATGTAACATCATCATGTAACAACAGCATGTAACATCAGAATGTAACATCATCCTGTAACACCAACATGTAACATCAAAATGTAACATCAACATGTAACATCAAAATGTAACATCAACATGTAACGTCCTCATGTAACATCATCATGCAACAACATCATGTAACATCATCATGTAACATCCACATGCAACAACATCATGTAACATCAACATGTAACATCATCATGTAACATCAACATGTAACATCAAAATGTAACATCAACCTGTAACATCAGAATTTAACATGATCATGAAACATCCACATGTAACATCATCATGATATAACAACATGTCACTTCAGAATGGTACATCATCATGTAACATCATCATGTAACATCCTCATGTAACATCATCATCTAACATCCTCATGCAACAACATCATGTAACATCAGTATGTAACATCATCATGTAACATCAGTATGTAACATCATCATGTAACATCAGTATGAAACATCATCATGTAACATCAACATGTAATATCCTCATGTAACATCATCATGTAACATCCTAATGCAACAACATCATGTAACATCAGTATGTAAGATCATCATGTAACATCAACATGTAACATAATAATGTAACATCATCATATATCAACAGCATGTAACATCAGAATGTAACATCATCCTGTAACACCAACATGTAACATCAAAATGTAACATCAACATGTAACATCAAATTGTAACATCAAAATGTAAAATCAACATGTAACGTCCTCATGTAACATCATCATGCAACAACATCATGTAACATCAGTATGTAACATCATCATGTAACATCAACATGTAACATCCTCATGTAACATCATCATGTAACATCCTCATGCAACAACATCATGTAACATCAGTATGTAACATCATCATGTAACATCAACATGTAACATCAAAATGTAACATCAACATGTAACATCAGAATTTAACATCATCATGAAACATACTCATGTAACATCATCATGATATAAAAACATGTCACTTCAGAATGTGACATCATCATGTAACATCAACATGTAACATCCTCATGTAACATCATCATGTAACATCTTCAGGCAACAACATCATATAACATCAGTATGTAACACCATCATGTAACATCAGTATGTAACACCATCATGTAACATCAGTATGTAACATCATCATGTAACATCAGTATGTAACATCATCATGTAACATCAACATGTAACATCCTCATGTACCATCATCATGTAACATCCTCATGCAACAACATCATGTAACATCAGTATGCAATATCATCATGTAACATCAACATGTAACATCAAAATGTAACATCAACATGTAACATCAAAATGTAACATCATCATGCAACAACATCGTGTAACATCAATATGTAACATCATCATGTAACATCAACATGTAATATCCTCATGTAACATCATCATGTAACAACAGCATGTAACATCAGAATGTAACATCATCCTGTAACAGCAACATGTATCATCAAAATGTAACATCAACATGTAACATCAAAATGTAACATCAAAATGTAACATCAACATGTAACGTCCTCATGTAACATCATCATGTAACAACATCATGTAACATCAGTATGTAACATCATCATGTAACATCAACATGTAACAGCCTCGTGTAACATCCTCATGTAACGTCATCATGTAACAACAGCATGTGACATGAGAATGTAACATCATGCCTTAACAACAACATGTAACATCAAAATGTAACATTAACATATAACGTCCTCATGTAACATCATCATGTATCATCCTCATGGAAGAACATCATGTAACATCAATATATAACATCATCATGTGACATCAGTATGTAATATCATCATGTAACATCAACAATTAACAACCTCTTGTAACATCATCATGTAATATCCTCATGCAAAAACATCATGTAACATCAGTATGTAACATCATCATGCAACATCAACATGTAACATCAAAATGTAACATCAACATGTAACATCAAAATGTAACATCATCATGCAAGAACATCGAATAACATCAGTATGTAACATAATCTTGTAATATCAGTATGTAAGAACATCATTTAACATCAACATTTAACATCCTCAAGTAATATCATCATATAACATCCTCATGCAAAAACATCATGTAACATCAGTATGTAACATCATCATGTAACATCAACATGTAACATCAAAATGTAACATCAACATGTAACATCAAAAGGTAACATCATCATGCAAGGACATCAAATAACATCACTATGTAACATCATCATGTAACATCAGTATGTAAGATCATCATGTAACATCAACCTTTAACATCCTCATGTAACATCATCATGTAAAATCCTCATGCAAAAACATCATGTAACATCAGTATGTGACATCATCATGTAACATACTCATGTAACATCATCATGTAACAACAGCATGTAACATGAGAATGTAACATCATCCTTTAACAACAACATATAACATCAAAATGTAACATCAACATGTAACATCTTCATGTAACATCACCATGAATCAACATCATGTAAGATCAGTATGTAACATCATCCAGTATCATCAACATGTAACATCCTCATGTAACATCATCGTGTAACATCAATATATAACATCAGAATGTTACATCATCCTCTAACATCAACATATAACATGAAAATGTAAGATCGACATGTAACATGAAAATGTAACATCATAATGCAACAACATCATGTAACATCACTATGTAACATCATCATGTAACATCAACATGTAACATCCTCATGTAACATCATCATGTAACAAGAGCATGTAACATCAGAATGTAACAATATCTCCTAACACCAACATGTAACATCAAAACGTAAAATCAACATGTAACACCAACATGTAACATCAAAATGTAACATCAACATGTAAAATCCCCGTGTAACATCATCCTGCAACAACATCATGTAACATCACTATGTAACATCATCATGTAACATCAACATGTAACATCAAAATGTAACATCAACATATAACATCAGAATGTAACATCATCATGGAACATCCTCGTGTAACATCAACCTCTAACACCAACTTGTAACATCAAAATGTAACATCAACATGTAACATCCTCATGTAACATCATCATGCAACAACATCATGTAACATCAGTATGTAATATCATCATGTAACATCAACATGTAACATCCACATGTAACATCATCATGTAAAAACAGCATGTAACATCAGGATGTAACATCATCCTGTAACACCAAAATTTAACATCAAAATGTAACATCAACATGTAACATCCTCATGTAACATCATCATGCAACAACATCATTAAACATCAGTTTGTAACATCATTCGTTAACATATACATATAACACCCTCATGTAACATCATCATGTTACAACAGCATGTGACATCAGAATGTAACCTCATCCTGTAACACCAACATGTAACATCAGCATGTAACATCAACATGTAACAAACTCATGTAACATCATCCTGCAACAACATCATGTAACATCAATATGTAACATCATCATGTAACATCAACATGTAACAACAAAATGTAACATCAACATGTAACACCCTCATGTAACATCATCGTGCAACAACATCATGTAACATCAGTATGTAACATCATCATGTAACATTAACATTTAACATCAGAATGTAACATCATCAGGAAACATCCTCATGTAACATCATCATGCAACAACATAATGTAACATCAGTATGTAACATCATCATGCAACATCAACATGTAACATCAAAATGTAACATCAACATGTAACATCAAAATGTAACATCATCATGCAAGAGCATCGAATAACATCAGTATGTAACATAATCTTGTAACATCAGTATGTAAGAACATCATTTAACATCAACATTTAACATCCTCAAGTAACATCATCATATAACATCCTCATGCAAAAACATCATGTAACATCAGTATGTAACATCATCATGTAACATCAACATGTAACATCAAAATGTAACATCAACATGTAACATCAAAAGGTAACATCATCATGCAAGGACATCAAATAACATCACTATGTAATATCATCATGTAAAATCAGTATGTAAGATCATCATGTAACATCAACCTTTAACATCCTCATGTAACATCATCATGTAAAATCCTCATGCAAAAACATCATGCAACATCAGTTTCTGACATCATCATGTAACATACTCATGTAACATCATCATGTAACAATAGCATGTAACATGAGAATGTAACATCATCCTTTAACAACAACATATAACATCAAAATGTAACATCAACATGTAACATCGTCATGTAACATCACCATGAATCAACATCATGTAACATCAGTATGTAACATCATCCTGTATCATCAACATGTAATATCCTCATGTAACATCATCGTGTAACATCAATATATAACATCAGAATGTTACATCATCCTCTAACATCAACATATAACATGAAAATGTAAGATCGACATGTAACATGAAAATGTAACATCATAATGCAACAACATCATGTAACATCACTATGTAACATCATCATATAACATCAACATGTAACATCCTCATGTAACATCATCATGTAACAAGAGCATGTAACATCAGAATGTAACATTATCTCGTAACACCAACATGTAACATCAAAACGTAAAATCAACATGTAACACCAACATGTAACATCAAAATGTAACATCAACATGTAAAATCCCCGTGTAACATCATCCTGCAACAACATCATGTAACATCACTATGTAACATCATCATGTAACATCAACATGTAACATCAAAATGTAACATCAACATATAACATCAGAATGTAACATCATCATGGAACATCCTCGTGTAACATCAACCTCTAACACCAACTTGTAACATCAAAATGTAACATCAACATGTAACATCCTCATGTAACATCATCATGCAACAACATCATGTAACATCAGTATGTAATATCATCATGTAACATCAACATGTAACATCCACATGTAACATCATCATGTAAAAACAGCATGTAACATCAGGATGTAACATCATCCTGTAACACCAAAATTTAACATCAAAATGTAACATCAACATGTAACATCCTCATGTAACATCATCATGCAACAACATCATTAAACATCAGTTTGTAACATCATTCGTTAACATATACATAAAACACCCTCATGTAACATCATCATGTTACAACAGCATGTAACATCAGAATGTAACCTCATCCTGTAACACCAACATGTAACATCAGCATGTAACATCAACATGTAACAAACTCATGTAACATCATCCTGCAACAACATCATGTAACATCCATATGTAACATCATCATGTAACATCAACATGTAACAACAAAATGTAACATCAACATGTAACATCAGAATGTAACATCATCATGTAACACCAACATGTAACATCAAAATGTAACATCAACATGTAACACCCTCATGTAACATCATCGTGCAACAACATCATGTAACATCAGTATGTAACATCATCATGTAACATCAACATTTAACATCAGAATGTAACATCATCAGGAAACATCCTCATGTAACATCATCATGCAACAACATAATGTAACATCTGTATGTAACATCATCATGTAACATTAACATGTAACATCAAAATGTAAACTCCACCATGTACCATCAGAACGTAACATCATCATGCAACAGCAACATGTAACATCAAAATGTAACATCAACATGTAACATCCTCCTGTAACATCATCATGCAACAACATCATGTCACATCCGTATGTAACATCGTCATATATCATCGACATGTAACATCGAAATGTAACATCAAAATGTAACATCCTCATGTAACATCATCATGCAACAACATCATGTAAAATCAGTATGTAACATATTCATGTAACATCAACATGTAACATACTCATGTAACATCATCATGTAACAACCGCATGTAACTTCAGAATGTAACATCATCCTGTAACACCAACATGTAACATCAGCATGTAACATCAACATGTAACAACCTCATGTAACATCATCCTGCAACAACATCATGTAACATCACTATGTAACATCATCATGTAACATCAACATGTAATATCCTCATGTAACATCATCATGCAACAACATCATGTAAAATCAGTATGTAACATATTCATGTAACATCAACATGTAACATCCTCATGTAACGTCATCATGCAACAACATCATGTCACATCAGTATGTAACATCGTCATATATCATCGACATGTAACATCGAAATGTAACATCAAAATGTAACATTCTCATGTAACATCATCATGCAACAACATCATGTAATATCAGTATGTAACATATTCATGTAACATCAACATGTAACATCCTCATGTAACATCATCATGCAACAACATCATGTAACATCAGTTTGTAACATCATCCTGTAACACCAACATGTAACATCAGCATGTAACATCAACATGTAACAACCTCATGTAACATCATCCTGCAACAACATCATGTAACATCACTATGTAACATCATCATGTAACATCAACATGTAATAACAAAATGTAACATCAACATGTATCATCAGAATGTAACATCATCATGAAAAATCCTCGTGTAACATCATCATGCAACAACATCATGTAACATCAGTATGTAACATCATCATGTAACATCAACATGTAAAAACAAAATGTAACATGAACATGTATCATCAGAATGTAACATCATCATGAAACATCCTCATGTAACATAATCATGTAACATCATCATGTAACATCATCATGTAACATCGTCATATAACATCATCATGTAACAATAGCATGTAACATCAGAATGTAATATCATCGTGTAACAACAACATGTAACATCAAAATGTACCATCAACATGTAACATCCACATGTAACATCATCCTGTCAAAACAACATGTAATATCCTCATGTAACATCATCATGTAACATCGACACTTAATATCAGTATGTATCATCACCATGTAACATCAACATGTATCATCAAATTGTAACATCCTCATGTAACATCATTATGCAAAAACATCATGTAACATCAGTATGTAACATCATCATGTAACATCAACATGTAACATCAAAATGTAACATCAACATGTAACATCAGAATGTAACATCATCATGTAACAACAGCATGTAACATCAGAACGTAACATCATCCTGTAACACCAACATGTAACATCAAAATGTAACATCAACATGTAACATCCTCATGTAACATCATCATGCAACAACATCATGTAACATCAGTATGTAACATCATCATGTAACAACAACACGTAACATCCTCATATAACATCAGCATGTTACAACAGCACGTAACATGCGGATGTAACACCATCCTGTAACACCAACATATAACACCAAAATGTAACATCAGCATGTAACATCGTCATGTAACATCATCATTCAACAACATCATGTAACATCAGTATGAAACATCATCATGTAACATCAGTATGTATCATCATCATGTAACATCAACATGTAAATTCAAAATGTAACATCCTCATGTAACAACATCATGCAACAACATCATTTAATATCAGCATGTATCATCATCATGTAACATCAACATGTAACATCAAAATGTAACATCAACATGTGTCATCAAAATGTAACATCATCCTGGAACAACAACATGCATCATAAAAATGTAACATCAACATGTAACATCCTCCTGTAAAATCATCATGGAACAACATCATGTAACAACAGTATGTAACATCATCCTCTAACAAAAACATGTAACATCAAAATGTTACATCAACGTGTAACATCCTCATGTAACATCATCATGCAACAACATCATGTAACATCAGTATGTAACATCATCATGTAACAACAACATGTAACATCCTAAGTAACTTCATCATGTAACAACAGCATGTAACATCATATTGTAACATCATCCTGTAACATCCACATGTAAGATCAAAATGTAACATCAGCATATAACATCCTCATGTAACATCATCATGCAACAACACCATGTAACATCAGTATGTAACATCATCATGTAACATCAACATGTAACATCAAAATGTAACATCATCATGTAACAACAACATGTAACATCAAAATGTAACATCAACATGTAACATCAGAATGTAACATCATCCTGTCACAACAACATGTAATATCCTCATGTAACATCATCATGTAACATCAACACTTAACATCAGTATGTATCATCACCATGTAAAATCAACATGTATCATCAAATTGAAACATCATCATGTAACATCATTATGCAAAAACATCATGTAACATCAGTATGTAACATCATCCTGTAACATCATCATGCAACATCATCATATAACATCAGTATGAAACATCATCATGTAACATAATCATGTAACATCGTCATGTAACATCATCATGTAACAATAGCATGTAACATCAGAATGTAATATCATCGTGTAACAACAACAAGTAACATCAAAATGTAACATCAACATGTAACATCCTCATGTAACATCATCATGCACCAACACCATGTAACATCAGAATGTAACATCATCCTGTCACAACAACATGTAATATCCTCATGTAACATCATCATGTAACATCAACACTTAACATCAGTATGTATCATCACCATGTAACATCAACATGTATCATCAAATTGTAACATCATCATGTAACATCATTATGCAAAAACATCATGTAATATCAGTATGTAACATCATCCTGTAACATCAACATGTAACATGAAAATGTAACATCAACATGTAACATCCTCATGTAACATCATCATGCAACAACATCATGTAACATCAGTATGTAACATCATCATGTAACAACAACATGTAATATCCTCATGTAACATCATCATGTTACAACAGCACGTAACATGCGAATGTAACACCATCCTGTAACACCAACATATAACACCAAAATGTAAGATCAGCATGTAACATCCTCATGTAACATCATCATGCAACAACATCATGTAACATCAGTATGAAACATCGTCATGTAACATCATCATGTAACAATAGCATGTAACATCAGAATGTAATATCATCGTGTAACAACAACATGTAACATCAAAATGTAACATCAACATGTAACATCCTCATGTAACATCATCATGCAATAACACCATGTAACATCAGAATGTAACATCATCCTGTCACAACAACATGTAATATCCTCATGTAACATCATCATGTAACATCGACACTTAACATCAGTATGTATCATCACCATGTAACATCAACATGTATCATCAAATTGTAACATCCTCATGTAACATCATTATGCAAAAACATCATGTAACATCAGTATGTAACATCATCATGTAACATCAACATGTAACATCAAAATGTAACATCAACATGTAACATCAGAATGTAACATCATCGTGTAACAACAGCATGTAACATCAGAATGTAACATCATCCTGTAACACCAACATGTAACATGAAAATGTAACATCAACATGTAACATCCTCATGTAACATCATCATGCAACAACATCATGTAACATCAGTATGTAACATCATCATGTAACATCAACATGTAACATCCTCATGTAACATCATCATGTTACAACAGCATGTAACATGCGAATGTAACACCATCCTGTAACACCAACATATAACACCAAAATGTAAGATCAGCATGTAACATCCTCATGTAACATCATCATGCAACAACATCATGTAACATCAGTATGAAACATCATCATGTAACATCAGTATGTATCATCATCATTTAACATCAACATGTAACTTCAAAATGTAACATCCTCATGTAACAACATCATACAACAACATCATTTAATATTAGCATGTATCATCATCATATAACATCAACATGTAACATCAAATTGTAACATCAACATGTATCATCAAATTGTAACATCATCGTTGAACACCAACATGCATCATAAAAATGTAACATCAACATGTAACATCCTCATGTAACATCATCATGGAACAACATCATGTAACAACAGTATGTAACATCATCCTCTAACAAAAACATGTAACATCAAAATGTAACATCAACATGTAACATCCTCATGTAACATCATCATGAAACATTATCATATAACATCAGTATATAACATCATCATGTAACATCATCATGTAACATCGTCATGCAACATCATCATGTAACAATAGCATGTAACATCTGAATGTAATATCATCGTGTAACAACAACATGTAACATCAAAATGTAACAACAACATGTAACATCCTCATGTAACATCATCATGCAACAACATCATGTAACATCAGAATGTAACATCATCCTGTAACATCAACATGTAACAACAGCATGTAACATCAGAATGTAACATCATCCTGTAACATCAAAATCTAACATCAAAATGTAACATCAACCTGTAACATCCTCATGTAACATCATCCTGCGACAACATCATATAACATCATTATGTAACATCATCGTGTAACATCAACATGTAACATCAAAATGTAACATCACATGTTACGTCAGACTGTAACATCATCATGGAACTTCGTCGTGTAACATCATCAAGTAACAACAGCATGTCACTTCAGAATGTAACATCATCATGTAACATCAACATATTATATCGAAATGTAACACCAACATCTAAAATCATAATGTAATATCATCATGTAACACCAACATATAACATCATAATGTAAGATCAACATGTAACATCCTCATGTAACATAATCATGTAACAACAGCATGTAACATCAACATGTAACATCCTCATGTAACATCATCATGTAAAAACAGCATGTAACATCAGAATGTAACATCATCCTGTAACACCAACATGAAACATCAAAATGTAACATCAACATGTTAAATCCTCATGTAACATCGAAATGTAACACAACATGTATCATCAAAATGTAACATCATCATATAACACCAACATGTTTCATCAAAATATAACATCAACATGTAACATCCTCATGTAACATCATCATGCAACAACATCATGTAACATCAGTATGTAACATCATCATGTAACATCAACATGTAACATCCTCATGTAACATCATCATGTAACAACAGCATGTAACATCAGAATGTAACATCATCCTGTAACACCAACATGTAACATCAAAATGTAACATCAGAATGTAACATCATCCTGTAACATCAAAATCTAACATCAAAATGTAACATCAACCTGTAACATCCTCATGTAACATCATCCTGCGACAACATCATGTAACATCATTATGTAACATCATCGTGTAACATCAACATGTAACATCAAAATGTAACATCACATATTACGTCAGACTGTAACATCATCATGGAACATCGTCGTGTAACATCATCAAGTAACAACAGCATGTCACTTCAGAATGTAACATCATCCTGTAACATCAACATGTTATATCGAAATGTAACACCAACATCTAAAATCATAATGTAATATCATCATGTAACACCAACATATAACATCATAATGTAAGATCAACATGTAACATCCTCATGTAACATAATCATGTAACAACAGCATGTAACATCAACATGTAACATCCTCATGTAAACTCATCATGTAACATCCTCATGTAACATCATCATGTAACAACAGCATGTAACATCAGAATGTAACATCATCCTGTAACACCAACATGTAACATCAAAATGTAACATCAACATGTAACATCCTCATGTAACATCATCATGCAACAACATCATGTAACATCAGTATGTAACATCATCATGTAACAACAACATGTAACATCCTCATGTAACATCAGAATGTAACATCAACATGTAACATCCTCATGTAACATCATCATGAAACAACATCATGTAACATCAGTATGTAATAGCATCATATAACATCAACATGTAACATCAAAATATAACATCAACATGTAACATCAGAATATAACATCATCATGTGACATCATCATGTAACATCAGTATGTAATATCATCATGTAACATCATCATGTAACAACAGCGTGTTACATCAGAATATAACATCATCCTGTAACAAAAACATATAACATCAAAATGTAACATCATCATATAACACCAACATGTTTCATCAAAATATAACATCAACATGTAACATCCTCATGTAACATCATCATGCAACAACATCATGTAACATCAGTATGTAACATCATCATGTAACATCAACATGTAACATCCTCATGTAACATCATCATGTAACAACAGCATGTAACATCAGAATGTAACATCATCCTGTAACACCAACATGTAACATCAAAATGTAACATCAACATGTAACATCCTCATATAACATCATCATGCAACAACATCATGTAACATCAGTATGTAACATCATCATGTAACAAAAACATGTAACATCCTCATGTAACATCAGAATGTAACATCAACATGTAACATCCTCATGTAACATCATCATGAAACAACATCATGTAACATCAGTATGTAATAGCATCATATAACATCAACATGTAACATCAAAATATAACATCAACATGTAACATCAGAATATAACATCATCATGTGACATCATCATGTAACATCAGTATGTAATATCATCATGTAACATCATCATGTAACAACAGCGTGTTACATCAGAATATAACATCATCCAGTAACAAAAACATATAACATCAAAATGTAACATCGACACGTATCATCAGTATGTATCATCAGCATGTAACATCAATATGTATCGTCAAACTGAAACATCCTCATGTAACATCATAATGGAAAAACGTCATGTAACATCAGTATGTAACATCATCATTTAACATCAACATGTAACATCAAAATTTAACATCAACATGTAACATCAGAATGTAACATCATCATGTAACAACATCATGTAACATCAGAATGTAACATCATCCTGTAACACCAACATATGTCACCAAAATGTAAGATCAGCATGTAACATCCTCATGTAATATCATCATGCAACTGAATCACGTAACATCACTATGAAACATCGTCATGGAACATCAGTATGTATCATCATCATGTAACATGAACATGTAACATCAAAATGTAACATCAACATGTAACATCCTCATGTAATATCATCCTGCAACAACATCATGTAACATCACTATGTAACATCATCATGTAACATCAACATGTAACATCAAAATGTAACATCACATGTAACGTCAGACTGTAACATCATCATGGAACATCGTCGTGTAACATCATCAAGTAACAACAGCATGTCACTTCAGAATGTAACATCATCATATAAAAAAACATGTAACATACTGATGTAACATCATCATGCAACCAGAGCATGTAACATCAGAATGTAACATCATACTGTAACCCCAACATGTAACATCAAAATGTAACATCAACATGTAACATCCTCATGTAACATCATCATGAAACAACATCATGTAACATCAGTATGTAACAGCATCATGTAACATCAACATGTAACATCAAAATGTAACATCAACATGTAACCTCCCCAGGTAACATCATCATGGAACATCATCATGTAAGATCAGTATGTAACATCATCATGTAACATAATCATGTAACATCCTCATGTAACATCATCATTTATCAACAGCATGTAACATCAGAATATAACATCATCCTGTAACGGAAACATGTAACATCAAAATGTAACATCAACACGTATCATCAATATGTATCATCAGCATGTAACATCAAAATGTATCATCAAAATGTAACATCATCATGTAACATCATTATGCAAAAAAATCATGTAAAAAAAGTATGTGACATCATCATTTAACATCAACATGTAACATCGAAATGTAACGTCAACATGTAACATCGGAATGTGACATCATCATATAACAACAGCATCTAACATCAGAATGTAACATCATACTGTAACACCAACATATAACACCAAAATGTAAGATCAGCATGTAACATCCTCATGTAACATCATCAGGCAACAACATCACGTAACATCAGTATGAAACATCGTCATGGAACATCAGTATGTATCATCATCATGTAACATGAACATGTAACATCAAAATGTAATATCATCACGTAACATTATTGTGCAACATCATGTAATATCAGCATGTATCATCATCATGTAACATCAGCATGTAACATCAAAATGTAACATCAACATGTATCATCAAAATGTAACACAAACATGTAACATCCTCATGTAACATCGTCATGGAACAACATCATTTAACATCAGTATGTAACATCATCATGTAACAACAACATGTAACATCCTCATGGAACATCATCATGGAACAACATCATGTAACATCATTATGGAACATCATCATGTAACAACAACATGTAACATCCTCATGTAACCTCATCATGTAACAACAGCATGTGACATTAGATTGTAACATCATCCTGTAACCCCCGCATGTAGCATCCTCATGTAACATCATCATGCAACAACATCATTTAACATCAGTATGTAACATCATCATGTAACAACAACATGAAAAATCCTCATGTAACATCATCATGCAACAACATCATGTAACATCAGTATGTAACATCATCATGTAACAACAACATGTAACATCCTCATGTAACATCATCATGTAACAACAGCATGTGACATCAGATTGTAACATCATCCTGTAACCCCCACAGGTAACATCAAAATGTAACATCAGCATGTAACATCCTCATGTAACATCATCATGTAACATCAACATGTATCATCCTCATGTAACATCATCATGTAACAAAAGCATCTAACAACAGAATGTAACATCCTCCTGTAACACCAACATGTAACATCAAAATGTAACATCAACATGTAACATCCTCATGTAATATCATCATGCAACAACATCATGTAACATCAGAATGTAACATCATCCTGTAACATCAACATGTAATATCCTCATGTAACATCATCATGTAACAACAGCATGTAACATCAACATGTAACATCCTCATGTAACATCATCATGTAACAACAGCATGTAACATCAGAATGTAACATCATCCTGTAACACCAACATGTAACATCAAAATGTAACATCATCATGTAACAACAGCATGTAACATCAGAATGTAACATCATCCTGTAACACCAACATGTAACATCAAAATGTAACATCAACATGTAACATCCTCATGTAACATCATCATTCAACAACATCATGTAACATCAGTATGTAACATCATCATGTAACATCAGACTGTAACATCATCATGGAACATCGTCGTGTAACATCATCAAGTAACAACAGCATGTCACTTCAGAATGTAACATCATCATATAAAAAAACATGTAACATACTCATGTAACATCATCATGCAACCACAGCATGTAACATCAGAATGTAACATCATACTGTAACCCCAACATGTAACATCAAAATGTAACATCAACATGTAACATCCTCATGTAACATCATCATGAAACAACATCATGTAACATCAGTATGTAACAGCATCATGTAACATCAACATGTAACATCAAAATGTAACATCAACATGTAACCTCCCCAGGTAACATCATCATGGAACATCATCATGTAAGATCAGTATGTAACATCATCATGTAACATAATCATGTAACATCCTCATGTAACATCATCATTTATCAACAGCATGTAACATCAGAATATAACATCATCCTGTAACGGAAACATGTAACATCAAAATGTAACATCAACACGTATCATCAATATGTATCATCAGCATGTAACATCAAAATGTATCATCAAAATGTAACATCATCATGTAACATCATTATGCAAAAAAATCATGTAACAAAATTATGTGACATCATCATTTAACATCAACATGTAACATCGAAATGTAACGTCAACATGTAACATCGGAATGTGACATCATCATCTAACAACAGCATCTAACATCAGAATGTAACATCATACTGTAACACCAACATATAACACCAAAATGTAAGATCAGCATGTAACATCCTCATGTAACATCATCAGGCAACAACATCACGTAACATCAGTATGAAACATCGTCATGGAACATCAGTATGTATCATCATCATGTAACATGAACATGTAACATCAAAATGTAATATCATCATGTAACATTATTATGCAACAACACCATGTAATATCAGCATGTATCATCATCATGTAACATCAACATGTAACATCCTCATGTAACATCATCATGCAACAACATCATGTAACATCAGTATGTAACATCATCATGTAACAACAACATGTAACATCCTCATGTAACATCATCATGCAACAACATCATGTAACATCATTATGGAACATCATCATGTAACAACAACATGTAACATCCTCATGTAACATCATCATGTAACAACAGCATGTGACATCAGATTGTAACATCATCCTGTAACCCCCGCATGTAGCATCCTCATGTAACATCATCATGCAACAACATCATTTAACATCAGTATGTAACATCATCATGTAACAACAACATGTAACATCCTCATGTAACATCATCATGCAACAACATCATGTAACATCAGTATGTAACATCATCATGTAACATCAGCATGTAACATCCTCATGTAACATCAGTATGTAACATCATCATGTAACATCAGTATGTATCATCATCATTTATTATCATCATGTAACATCATCATCTAACATCCTCATGTATTATCATCATGTAACATCCTCATGCAACAACATCATGTGACATCAGTATGTAACATCATCATGTAACAACAACATTTCACCTAAAAATGTAACATCATCATGTTACATCAAAATGTAACATCAACATGTAACATCAAAATGTAAAATCATCATGAAACATACACATGCAACAACATCATGTAACATCAGTATGTAACATCATCATGTAACATCAACATGTAACATCCTCATGTATTATCATCATGTAACATCCTCATGCAACAACATCATGTGACATCAGTATGTAACATCATCATGTAATAACAACATTTCACCTAAGAATGTAACATCATCATGTAACAGCAACATGTAACATCAAAATGTAACATCAACATGTAACAACCTCATGTAGCATAATCAAGTAACAACAACATGTAACACCTTCATGTAATAACATGATGCAACAACATCATGTAACAAGAGCATGTAACAAAATCATTCAACAACATC
>OX103972.1:46963176-46991865 GCA_944470395.2 Schistosoma turkestanicum | reverse complement strand
ACATCAACATGTAACATCAAAATGTAACACCAACATGTAACATCAAAATGTAACATCATCATGAAACATCCTCATGTAACATCATCATGTAACAACAGCATGTAACATCAGAATGAATCATCATCCTGTAACACCAACATGTGACATCAAAATGTAACATCAAAATGTAACATCCTCATGTAACATCATCACATAACAACATCAGGTAACATCAGTATGTAACATCATCATGTAACATCAACATGTAACATCAAAATGTAACACCACCATGTAACAACAGAATGTAACGTTATCATGTAACAACAGCATGTAACACTTTCACGTAACAACATGATCCAACAACATCATGTACAAACAACATATAACATATTCATCCAACAATATCATGTGACATCAGAATGTAACATCATTATGGAACATCATAATATAACATCAAAATGTAACATCAAAATGTAACATCAACATGTAACAACAGCATGTAACATCAGAATGTAACATCAAAATGTAACATCAACATGTAACATCCTCATGTAACATCATCATGTAACCACATCATGTAACATCAGAATGTAACATCATCCTGTAACACCAACATGTAACATCAAAATGTAGCATAAACATGTAACATCAAAATGTAACATCATCATGCAACAACATCATGTAACATCAGTATGTAACATCATCATGTAACATCAACATGTAACATCAAAATTTAACATCAACATGTAACATCAGAATGTAACATCATCATGAAACATCCTCATGTAACATCATCATGTAATAACAACATGTCACTTCAGAATGTAACATCATCATGTAACACCAACATGTAAAATCAACATGAAACATCCTCCTGTAACATCATCTTGAAACATCCTCATGTAACATCATCATGTAATATCAACATGTCACTTCAGAATGTAACATCATCATGTAACACCAACATGTAACATCAAAATGTAACATCAACATGTAACATCCTCATGTAACATCATCATGTAAGGACAGCATGTGACATCAGAATGTAACATCAATATGTAACATCCTCATGTAACATCAACATGTAACAACAGCATGTAACATCAGAATGTAACATCATCCTGTAACACCAACATGTAACATCCTCATGTAACATCATCATGTAACAACAGCATGTAACATCAGAATGTAACATCATCCTGTAACACCAACATTTAACATCAAAATGTAGCATCAACATGTAACATCAAAATGTAACATCAACATGCAACATCCTCATGTAACAACATCATGCAACAACATCATGTAACATCAACATGTAACATCCTCATGTAACATCATCATGTAACAACAGTATGTAACATCAGAATATAACACCATCCTGTAACACCAACATTTAACATCCAAATGTAACATCCTCATGTAACATCATCATGCAACATCATCATGTAACATCAGAATGTAACATCATCCTGTAACACCAACATGTAACATCAAAATGTAGCATCAACATGTAACATCAAAATGTAACATCAACATGCAACATCCTCATGTAACAACATCATGCAACAACATCATGTAACATCAACATGTAACATCCTCATGTAACATCATCATGTAACAACAACATGTAACATCAGAATGTAACATCATCCTGTAACACCAACATGTAACATCAACATGTAACATCCTCATGTAACATCATCATGCAACAACATCATGTAACATCAGTATGTAACATCATCATGTAACATCAACATGTAACATCAAAATGTAACACCACCATGTAACAACAGAATGTAACATTATCATGTAAGAACAGCATGTAACACTTTCACGTAACAACATGATGCAACAACATCATGTAAAAACAGCATATAACATAATCATCCAACAATATCATGTAACATCAGAATGTAACATCATAATGTCACATCATAATGTAACATCAACATTTAACATCAAAATGTAACATCAACATGTAACAACAGCATGTAACATCAGAATGTAACATCATCCAGTAACACCAACATGTAACATCCTCATGTAATATCATCATGTAAAAACAGCATGTAACATCAGAATGTAACATCATCCTTTAACACCAACATGTAACATCAAAATGTAGCATCAACATGTAACATCAAAATGTAACATCAACATGCAACATCCTCATGTAACAACATCATGCAACAACATCATGTAACATCAACATGTAACATCCTCATGTAACATCATCATGTAACAACAGTATGTAACATCAGAATAAAACACCATCCTGTAACACCAACATGTAACATCAAAATGTAGCATAAACATGTAACATCAAAATGTAACATCATCATGCAACAACATCATGTAACATCAGTATGTAACATCATCATGTAACATCAACATGTAACATCCTCATGTAATATCATCATATAACATCCTCATGCAACAACAGCATGTAACATCAGAATGTAACATCATCCAGTAACACCAACATGTAACATCCTCATGTAACATCATCATGTAACAACAGCATGTAACATCAGAATGTAACATCATCCTTTAACACCAACATGTAACATCAAAATGTAGCATAAACATGTAACATCAAAATGTAACATCATCATGCAACAACATCATGTAACATCAGAATGTAACACCATCCTGAAACACCAACATGTAACATCAACATGTAACATCCTCATGTAACATCATCATGCAACAACATCATGTAACATCAGTATGTAACATCATCATGTAACATCAACATGTAACATCAAAATGTAACACCACCATGTAACAACAGAATGTAACATTATCATGTAAGAACAGCATGTAATACTTTCACGTAACAACATGATGCAACAACATCATGTAAAAACAGCATATAACATAATCATCCAACAATATCATGTAACATCAGAATGTAACATCATAATGTCACATCATAATGTAACATCAACATGTAACATCAAAATGTAACATCAACATGTAACAACAGCATGTAACATCAGAATGTAACATCATCCAGTAACACCAACATGTAACATCCTCATGTAATATCATCATGTAAAAACAGCATGTAACATCAGAATGTAACATCATCCTTTAACATCAACATGTAACATCAAAATGTAGCATCAACATGTAACATCAAAATGTAACATCAACATGCAACATCCTCATGTAACAACATCATGCAACAACATCATGTAACATCAACATGTAACATCCTCATGTAACATCATCATGTAACAACAGTATGTAACATCAGAATATAACACCATCCTGTAACACCAACATGTAACATCAAAATGTAGCATAAACATGTAACATCAAAATGTAACATCATCATGCAACAACATCATGTAACATCAGTATGTAACATCATCATGTAACATCAACATGTAACATCCTCATGTAATATCATCATATAACATCCTCATGCAACAACAGCATGTAACATCAGAATGTAACATCATCCAGTAACACCAACATGTAACATCCTCATGTAACATCATCATGTAACAACAGAATGTAACATCAGAATGTAACATCATCCTTTAACACCAACATGTAACATCAAAATGTAGCATAAACATGTAACATCAAAATGTAACATCATCATGCAACAACATCATATAACATCAGTATGTAACATCATCATGTAACATCAACATGTAACATCCTCATGTAATATCATCATATAACATCCTCATGCAACAACATCATGTAACACCAGTATTTAACATCATCATGTAACACCAACATGTAACATCAGAATGTAACATCATCATGTAACACCAACATGTAACATCAAAATGTAACATCAACATGTAACATCCTCATGTAACATCATCATGCAACAACCTCATGTAACATCAGTATGTAACATCATCATCTAACAACAACATGTAACATCAAAATGTAACAATAACATGTAACATCAAAATGTAACATCATCATGCAACAACATCATATAACATCAGTGTGTAACATCATCATGTAACATCATAATGTAAAAACAGCATGTAACATCAGAATATAATATCATCCAGTAACACCAACATGTAACATCAAAATGTAACATCAACATATAACATCCACATGTAACATCGTCATGTAAGAACAGCATGTGACATCAGAATGTAACATCAATATGTAATATCCTCATGTAACATCATCATGCAACAACATCATATAACATCAGTATGTAACATCATCATGTAACATCAACATGTAACATCCTCATGTAACATCATCATGTAACAACAGCATGTAACATCAGAATGTAACATGATCCTGCAGCATCAACATGTAACATCAAAATGTAACATCAACATGTAACATCCCCATGTAAAATCATCATGCAACAACATCATGTAACATCAGTATGTAACATCATCATTTAACATCAACATGTAACATCCTCATGTAACATCATTATGTAAAAACAGCATGTAACATCAGAATGAAACATCATCCTGTAACACCAACATCTAACATCAAAATGTAACATCAACATGTAACATCCTCATGTAACATCATCATGCAACAACATCATGTAACATCAGTACATAACATCATCATGTATCATTAACATGTAACATCAAAATATAACACCACCATGTAACAACGGGATGTAACATTATCATGTAACAACAGCATGTAACAGTTTCATGTAACAACATGATGCAACAACATCATGTACAAACAGCATATAACATAATCATCCAACAATAACATGTAATATCAGAATGTAACATCAGTATGTAACATCATAATGTAACATCAACATGTAACATCAAAATGTAACATCAACATGTAACAACAGCATGTACCATCAGAATGTAACATAATCCTGTAACACCAACCTGTAACATCCATATGTAACATCATCACGTAACAACAGCATGTACCATCAGAATGTAACATCATCCTGTAACACCAACATGTAACATCCTCATGTAACATCATCATGTAACAACAGCATGTAACATCAGAATGTAACATCATCCTGTAACATCAACATGTAACATCAAAATGTAACACCAACATGTAACATCAAAATGTAACATCATCATGAAACATCCTCATGAAACATCATCATATAAGGACAGCATGTGATATCAGAATGTAACATCAATATGTAACATCCTCATGTAACATCATCATGCAACAACATCATATAACATCAGTGTGTAACATCATCATGTAACATCAACATGTAACATCCTCATGTAACATCATTATGGAACAACAGCATGTAACATCAGAATGAAACATCATCCTGTAACACCAACATGTAACATCAAAATGTAACATCAACATGTAACATCCTCATGTAACATCATCATGCAACAACATCATGTAATATCAGTATGTAACATCATCACGTAACATCAACATGTAACATCAAAATGTAAAATCAACATGTAAGATCAAAATGTAACAACATCATGCAACAACATCATGTAACATCAGTACATAACATCATCATGTAACATCAACATGTAACATCAAAATATAACACTACCATATAACAACGGGATGAAACATTTTCATGTAAAAACAGCATGTAACAGTTTCATGTAACAACATGATGCAACAACATCATGTACAAACAGCATATAACATAATCATCCAACAATAACATGTAATATCAGAATGTAACATCAGTATGTAACATCATAATGTAACATCAACATGTAACATCAAAATGTAACATCAACATGTAACAACAGCATGTACCATCAGAATGTAACATCATCCTGTAACACCAACATGTAACATCCTCATGTAACATCATCATGTAACAACAGCATGTACCATCAGAATGTAACATCATCCTGTAACACCAACATGTAACATCCTCATGTAACATCATCATGTAACAACAGCATGTAACATCAGAATGTAACATCATCCTGTAACATCAACATGTAACATCAAAATGTAACACCAACATGTAACATCAAAATGTAACATCATCATGCAACATCATCATGTAACATCAGTATGTAACATCATCATGTAACATCAACATGTAACATCCTCATGTAATATCATCATATAACATCCTCATGCAACAACATCATGTAACACCAGTATGTAACATCATCACGTAACACCAACATGTAACATCAGAATGTAACATCATCATGTAACACCAACATGTAACATCAAAATGTAACATCAACATGTAACATCCTCATGTAACATCATCATGCAACAACCTCATGTAACATCAGTATGTAACATCATCATCTAACAACAACATGTAACATCAAAATGTAACAATAACATGTAACATCAAAATGTAACATCATCATGCAACAACATCATATAACATCAGTGTGTAACATCATCATGTAACATCATAATGTAAAAACAGCATGTAACATCAGAATATAATATCATCCAGTAACACCAACATGTAACATCAAAATGTATCATCAACATATAACATCCACATGTAACATCGTCATGTAAGAACAGCATGTGACATCAGAATGTAACATCAATATGTAATATCCTCATGTAACATCATCATGCAACAACATCATATAACATCAGTATGTAACATCATCATGTAACATCAACATGTAACATCCTCATGTAACATCATCATGTAACAACAGCATGTAACATCAGAATGTAACATGATCCTGCAGCATCAACATGTAACATCAAAATGTAACATCAACATGTAACATCCCCATGTAAAATCATCATGCAACAACATCATGTAACATCAGTATGTAACATCATCATTTAACATCAACATGTAACATCCTCATGTAACATCATTATGTAAAAACAGCATGTAACATCAGAATGAAACATCATCCTGTAACACCAACATCTAACATCAAAATGTAACATCAACATGTAACATCCTCATGTAACATCATCATGCAACAACATCATGTAACATCAGTACATAACATCATCATGTATCATTAACATGTAACATCAAAATATAACACCACCATGTAACAACGGGATGTAACATTATCATGTAACAACAGCATGTAACAGTTTCATGTAACAACATGATGCAACAACATCATGTACAAACAGCATATAACATAATCATCCAACAATAACATGTAATATCAGAATGTAACATCAGTATGTAACATCATAATGTAACATCAACATGTAACATCAAAATGTAACATCAACATGTAACAACAGCATGTACCATCAGAATGTAACATAATCCTGTAACACCAACCTGTAACATCCATATGTAACATCATCACGTAACAACAGCATGTACCATCAGAATGTAACATCATCCTGTAACACCAACATGTAACATCCTCATGTAACATCATCATGTAACAACAGCATGTAACATCAGAATGTAACATCATCCTGTAACATCAACATGTAACATCAAAATGTAACACCAACATGTAACATCAAAATGTAACATCATCATGAAACATCCTCATGAAACATCATCATATAAGGACAGCATGTGATATCAGAATGTAACATCAATATGTAACATCCTCATGTAACATCATCATGCAACAACATCATATAACATCAGTGTGTAACATCATCATGTAACATCAACATGTAACATCCTCATGTAACATCATTATGGAACAACAGCATGTAACATCAGAATGAAACATCATCCTGTAACACCAACATGTAACATCAAAATGTAACATCAACATGTAACATCCTCATGTAACATCATCATGCAACAACATCATGTAATATCAGTATGTAACATCATCACGTAACATCAACATGTAACATCAAAATGTAAAATCAACATGTAAGATCAAAATGTAACAACATCATGCAACAACATCATGTAACATCAGTACATAACATCATCATGTAACATCAACATGTAACATCAAAATATAACACTACCATATAACAACGGGATGAAACATTTTCATGTAACAACAGCATGTAACAGTTTCATGTAACAACATGGTGCAACAACATCATGTACAAACAGCATATAACATAATCATCCAACAATAACATGTAATATCAGAATGTAACATCAGTATGTAACATCATAATGTAACATCAACATGTAACATCAAAATGTAACATCAACATGCAACGACAGCATGTACCATCAGAATGTAACATCATCCTGTAACACCAACATGTAACATCCTCATGTAACATCATCATGTAACAACAGCATGTACCATCAGAATGTAACATCATCCTGTAACACCAACATGTAACATCCTCATGTAACATCATCATGTAACAACAGCATGTAACATCAGAATGTAACATCATCCTGTAACATCAACATGTAACATCAAAATGTAACACCAACATGTAACATCTGTATGTAACATCATCATGAAACATCCTCATGAAACATCATCATGTAAGGACAGCATGTGACATCAGAATGTAACATCAATATGTAACATCCTCATCTAACATCATCATGCAACAACATCATATAACATCAGTGTGTAACATCATCATGTAACATCAACAGGTAACATCCTCATGTAACATCATCATGTAACAACAGCATGTAACATCAGAATGTAACATCATCATGTAACATCAGCATGTAACATCAGAATGTAAAATGATCCTGTAGCACCAACATATATCATCAAAATGTAACATCAACATGTAAAATCAAAATGTAACATCAATATGTAACATCCCCATGTAAAATCATCATGCAACAACATCATGTAACATCAGTATGTAACATCATCATGGAACATCAACATGTAACATCATCATGTAACATCAACATGTAACATCCTCATGTAAAATCATCATGCATCAACAGCATGTAACATCAGAATGTAACATCATCCTGTAACACCAACATGTAACATCAAAATGTAGCATCAATCATCCAACAATATCATGTAACATCAGAATGTAACATCAACATGTAACATCAAAATGTAACATCAACATGTAACATCAAAATGTAACATCAACATGTAACAACAGCATGTAACATCAGAATGTAACATCATCCTGTAACACCAACATGTAACATCCTCATGTAACATCATCATGTAACAACAGCATGTAACATCAGAATGTAACACCAACATGTAACATCAAAATGTAACATCAACATGTAACATCCACATGTAACATCAACATGTAACAACCATCATGTAACAATCAGTCATGTAACAATCATCATGTAACATCAACATGTAACATCCTCATGTAACATCATTATGTAAAAACAGCATGTAACATCAAAATGTAAACATCATCCTGTAACACCAACATGCTAACATCAAAATGTAAGCATCAACATGTAACATCCTCATGTAACATCATCATGCAACAACAGCATGTAACATCAGTACATAACATCATCATGTATCATATAACATGTAACATCAAAATATAACACCACCATGTAACAACGGGATGTAACATTATCATGTAACAACAGCATGTAACAGTTTCATGTAACAACATGATGCCATCATGTACAAACAGCATATAACATAATCATCCAACAATAACATGTAATATCAGAATGTAACATCAGTATGTAACATCATAATGTAACATCAACATGTAACATCAAAATGTAACATCAACATGCAACAACAGCATGTACCATCAGAATGTAACATATCCTGTTAACACCAACCTGTAACATCCATATGTAACATCATCACGTAACAACAGCATGTACCATCAGAATGTAACATCATCCTGTAACACCAACATGTAACATCCTCATGTAACATTATCATGTACAACAGCATGTAACAATCAACATGTAACATCATCCTGTAACACCAACATGTAACATCAAAATCTAGCATCAACATGTAACATCAAAATGTAACATCAACATGTAACATCAAAATGTAACATCAACATGTAACATCCTCATGTAAAATCATCATACAACAACATCATGTAACATCAGTATGTAACATCATCATGGAACATCAACATGTAACATCATCATGTAACATCAACATGTAACATCCTCATGTAAAAAACATCATCTAACAACAGTATGTAACATCAGAATATAACATCATCCAGTAGCACCAACATGTAACATCAAAATGTAACATCAACATGTAACATCAAAATGTAACATCAACATGTAACATCCTCATGTAAAATCATCATACAACAACATCATGTAACATCAGTATGTAACATCATCATGGAACATCAACATGTAACATCATCATGTAACATCAACATGTAACATCCTGATGTAAAATCATCATGCATCAACAGCATGTAACATCAGAATGTAGCATCAACATGTAACATCAAAATGTAACATCAGCATGTAACATCCTCATGTAACAACATCATGCAACAACATCATGTAACATCAACATGTAACATCCTCATGTAACATCATCATGTAACAACAGTATGTAACATCAGAATATAATATCATCCTGTAACACCAACATGTAACATCAAAATGTAACATCAACATGTAACATCAAAATGTAACATCAACATGTAACAACAGCAGGTAACATCAGAATGTAACATCATCCTGTAACACCAACATGTAACATCAAAATCTAGCATCAACATGTAACATCAAAATGTAACATCAACATGTAACATCCTCATGAAACAACATCATGCAACAACATCATGTAACATCATTATGTAACATCCTCATGTAACAACATCATCTAGCAACAGTATGTAACATCAGAATATAACATCATCCTGTAACACCAACATGTAACATCAAAATGTAACATCAACATGTAACATCAAAATGTAACATCAACATGTAACATCCTCATGCAAAATCATCATGCAACAACATCATGTAACATCAGTATGTAACATCATCATGTAACATCAACATGTAACATCAAAATATAACACCACCATGTAACGACAGGATGTAACATTATCATGTAACAACAACATGTAACACTTTCATGTAACAACATGATGCAACAACATCATGTACAAACAGCATATAACATAATCATCTAACAATATCATGTATTATCAGAATGTAACATCATTATGTAACATAAAATGTCACACCAACATGTAACATCAAAATGTAACATCAACATGTAACAACAGCATGTAACATCAGAATGTAACATCATCCTGTAACACCAACATGTAACATCCTCATGTAACATCATCATGTAACAACAGCATGTAACATCAGAATGTAACATCATCCTGTAACACCAACATGTAACATCAAAATGTAACATCAACATGTAACATCAAAATGTAACATCATCATGTAACAACAGCAGGTAACATCAGAATGTAACATCTTCCTGTAACACCAACATGTAACATCAAAATCTAGCATCAACATGTAACGTCAAAATGTAACATCAACATGTAACATCCTCATGAAACAACATCATGCAACAACATCATGTAACATCATTATGTAACATCCTCATGTAACAACATCATCTAACAACAGTATGTAACATCAGAATATAACATCATCCTGTAACACCAACATGTAACATCAAAATGTAACATCAACATGTAACATCAAAATGTAACATCAACATGTAACATCCTCATGTAAAATCATCATGCAACAACATCATGTAACATCAGTATGTAACATCATCATGTAACATCAACATGTAACATCAAAATATAACACCACCATGTAACGACAGGATGTAACATTATCATGTAACAACAGCATGTAACACTTTCATGTAACAACATGATGAAACAACATCATGTACAAACAGCATATAACATAATCATCCAACAATATCATGTAATATCAGAATGTAACATCATTATGTAACATCAAAATGTCACATCAACATGTAAAATCAAAATGTAACATCAACATGTAACAACAGCATGTAACATCAGAATGTAGCATCATCCTGTAACACCAACATGTAACATCCTCATGTAACATCATCATGCATCAACAGCATGTAACATCAGAATGTAACATCATCCTGTAACACCAACATGTAACATCAAAATGTAGCATCAACATGTAACATCAAAATGTAACATCAACATGTAACATCCTCATGTAACAACATCATGCAACAACATCATGTAACATCAACATGTAACATCCTCATGTAACATCATCATGTAACAACAGCATGTAACATCAGAATGTAACATCATCCTGTAACACCAACATGTAACATCAAAATGTAGCATCAACATGTAACATCAAAATGTAACATCAACATGTAACATCCTCATGAAACAACATCATGCAACAACATCATGTAACATCATTATGTAACATCCTCATGTAACATCATCATGTAACAACAGTATGTAACATCAGAATATAACATCATCCTGTAACACCAACATGTAACATCAAAATGTAACATCAACATGTAACGTCCTCATGTAACATCATCATGTAACAACAGCATGTAACACCAGAATGAAACATCATCCAGTAACACCAACATGTAACATCAAAATGAAACATCAACATGTAACATCCTCACGTAACATCATCATGCAACAACATCATGTAACATCAGTATGTAACATGATCATGTAACATCAACATGTAACATCAAAATGTAACACCAACATGTAACATCAAAATGTAACATCAACATGTAACATCAAAATGTAACATCAACATGTAAAAACAGCATGTAACATCAGAATGTAACATCATCCTGTAACAGCATCACGTAACATCAAAATGTAACATCAACATGTAACATCCTCATGTAACATCATCATGTAACAACAGCATGTAACATCAGAATGTAACATCATCATGTAACATCATCATGTAACATCAACATGTAACATACTGATGTAATATCATCATGTAACATCTTCATCCAACAACATCATGTAACATCAGTATGTAACATCATCATGTAACATCAACATGTAACATCAAAATTTAACACCAACACGTAACATCAAAATGTAACATCATCATGAAACATCCTCATGTAACATCATCATGTAACAACAGCATGTAACATCAGAATGAAACATCATCCTGTAACACCAACATGTAACATCAAAATGTAACATCAACATGTAACATCCTCATGTAACATCATCATATAACAACATCAGGTAACATCAGTATGTAACATCATCATGTAACATCAACATGTAACATCAAAATGTAACACCACCATGTAACAACAGAATGTAACATTATCATGTAACAACAGCATGTAACACTTTCATGTAACAACATGATGCAACAACATCATGTACAAACAGCATATAACATAATCATCCAACAATATCATGTAATATCAGAATGTAACATCATTATGTAACATCATAATGTAACATCAACATGTAACATCAAAATGTAACATCAACATGTAACAACAGCATGTAACATCAGAATGTAACATCATCCTGTAACACCAACATGTAACATCCTCATGTAACATCATCATGTAACAACAGCATGTAACATCAGAATGTAACATCATCCTGTAACATCAACATGTAACATCAAAATGTAGGATCAACATGTAACATCAAAATGTAACATCAACATGTAACACCCTCATGGAACAACATCGTGCAACAACCTCATGTAACACCAACATGTAACATCCTCATGTAACATCATCATGTAACAACAGTATGTAACATCAGAATATAACATCATCCTGTAACACCAACATGGAACATCAAAATGTAACATCAACATGTAACAGCAGCATGTAACATCAGAATGTAACATCATCCTGTAACAGCATCACGTAACATCAAAATGTAACATCAACATGTAACATCCTCATATAACATCATCATGCAACAACATCATGTAACATCAGTATGTAACATCATCATGTAACATCAACATGTAACATCCTCATGTAACATCATCATGTAACAACAGCATGTAATATGAGAATGTAACATCACATTGTAACAGCATCACGTAACATCAAAATGTAACATCTACATGTAACATCCTCATATAACATCACCATGCAACAACATCATGTAACATCAGCATGTAACATCATCATGTAACATCAACATGTAACATCCTCATGTAACATCATCATGTAACAACAGCATGTAACATCAGAATATAACATCATCCTGTAACACCAACATGTAACATCAAAACGTAACATCAACATGTAACATCAAAATGTAACATCAACATGTAACATCTTCATGTACCATCATAATGTAACAACATCATGTAACATCAGTATGTAACATCATCATGTAACATCAAAATGTAACATCCTCATGTAAAATCATCATACAACAACATCATGTAACATCAGTATGTAACATCATCATGGAACATCAACATGTAACATCATCATGTAACATCAACATGTAACATCCTCATGTAAAATCATCATGCATCAACAGCATGTAACATCAGAATGTAACATCATCCTGTACCACCAACATGTAACATCAAAATGTAGCATCAACATGTAACATCAAAATGTAACATCAGCATGTAACATCCTCATGTAACAACATCATGCAACAACATCATGTAACATCAACATGTAACATCATCATGTAACATCAACATGTAACATCAAAATATAACACCACCATGTAACGACAGGATGTAACATTATCATGTAACAACAGCATGTAACACTTTCATGTAACAACATGATGCAACAACATCATGTACAAACAGCATATAACATAATCATCTAACAATATCATGTAATATCAGAATGTAACATCATTATGTAACATCAAAATGTCACACCAACATGTAACATCAAAATGTAACATCAACATGTAACAACAGCATGTAACATCAGAATGTAACATCATCCTGTAACACCAACATGTAACATCCTCATGTAACATCATCATGCATCAACAGCATGTAACATCAGAATGTAACATCATCCTGTAACACCAACATGTAACATCAAAATGTAACATCAACATGTAACATCCTCATGTAACAACATCATGCAACAACATCATGTAACATCAACATGTAACATCCTCATGTAACATCATCATGTAACAACAGTATGTAACATCAGAATATAATATCATCCTGTAACACCAACATGTAACATCAAAATGTAACATCAACATGTAACATCAAAATGTAACATCAACATGTAACAACAGCAGGTAACATCAGAATGTAACATCATCCTGTAACACCAACATGTAACATCAAAATCTAGCATCAACATGTAACGTCAAAATGTAACATCAACATGTAACATCCTCATGAAACAACATCATGCAACAACATCATGTAACATCATTATGTAACATCCTCATGTAACAACATCATCTAACAACAGTATGTAACATCAGAATATAACATCATCCTGTAACACCAACATGTAACATCAAAATGTAACATCAACATGTAACATCAAAATGTAACATCAACATGTAACATCCTCATGTAAAATCATCATGCAACAACATCATGTAACATCAGTATGTAACATCATCATGTAACATCAACATGTAACATCAAAATATAACACCACCATGTAACGACAGGATGTAACATTATCATGTAACAACAGCATGTAACACTTTCATGTAACAACATGATGAAACAACATCATGTACAAACAGCATATAACATAATCATCCAACAATATCATGTAATATCAGAATGTAACATCATTATGTAACATCAAAATGTCACATCAACATGTAAAATCAAAATGTAACATCAACATGTAACAACAGCATGTAACATCAGAATGTAGCATCATCCTGTAACACCAACATGTAACATCCTCATGTAACATCATCATGTAACAACAGCATGTAACATGAGAATGTAACATCACATTGTAACAGCATCACGTAACATCAAAATGTAACATCTACATGTAACATCCTCATATAACATCACCATGCAACAACATCATGTAACATCAGCATGTATCATCATCATGTAACATCAACATGTAACATCCTCACGTAACATCATCATGTAACAACAGCATGTAACATCAGAATATAACATCATCCTGTAAAACCAACATGTAACATCAAAACGTAACATCAACATGTAACATCAAAATGTAACATCAACATGTAACATCCTCATGTATCATCATAATGTAACAACATCATGTAACATCAGTATGTAACATCATCATGTAACATCAACATGTAACATCCTCATGTAACATCATCATACAACAACATAATGTAACAACAGCATGTAACATCAGATTGAAACATCATCCTGTAACACCATCATGAAACATCAAAATTTAACAACAACATGTAACACACTCATGTAACATCATCATGAAACAAGATAATGTAACATCAGCATGTAACATCAGAATGTTACATCATCCTGTAACACCATCATGTAACATCAAAATGTAACATCAACATGTAACATACTCATATAACATCATCATGCAACAACATCATGTAACATCAGTATGTAACATCATCATGTAACATCAACATGTAACATCAAAATGTAACATCAACATGTAACATCCTCATGTAACATCATCATGCAACAGCTTCATGAAACAACAGCATGTAAAATCATATTGTAACATCATCCTGTAACGCCAACATGTAACATCAAAATGTAACATCAACATGCAACAGCATCATGTAACGTCATCAAGCAACAAAATCATGTAACATCAGTATGTAACATCATCATGTAACATCAACATGTAACATCCTCATGTAACATCATCATGTAAAATCCTCATGCAACAATATCACATAACATCAGTATGTAACATCATCATGTAACATCAACATGTAACATCAAAATGTAACATCAACATGTAACATCATCATGTAACATCATCATGAAACAACAGCATGTAAAATCAGAATGTAACATCATCATGTACCATCAACTTGTTACATCAAAATGTATAATCAACATGATAAATTCTCATGTAATATTATCATGCAACAAAATCATGTTACATCAGAATGTAACATCATCATCTAACATCAACATGTAACATCAAAATGTAACATCAACCTGTAACATCCGCATGTAACATCATCATGCAACAACATCGTGTAACATCAGTATGTAACATCAAAATGTAACATCAACCTGTAACATCCTAATGTAACATCATCATGTAACATCCTCATGCAACAACATCATGTAACATCAGTATGTAACATCATCTTGTAACATCAACATGTAACATCAAAATGTAACATCAACATGTAACATCCTCATGAAACATCATCATCTCAGAACGGCATGTAACATCAGAATGTAACAACATCATGTACCATCAACATGTTACATCAAAATGTAAAATCAACATGATAAATTCTGATGTAATATCATCATGCAACAACATCATGTTACATCATCATGTAACATCAACATGTAACAACAGCACGTACCACCAGAATGTAATATCATCCTGTAACACCAACATGTAACATCAAAATGTAACATCAACATGTAACAACAGCATGTAACATCAACATGTAACATCCTTATGTAACATCATCATGCAACAACATCATGCAATATCAGTATGTAACATCAACATGTAACATCCATATGTAACAACATCATGAAACAACATCGTGTAACCTCAGAATGTAATATCATCCTGTAACACCAACATGTAACATCAAAATGTAACATCAACATCTAACATCAAAATGTAACATCAACATGTAACATCCTCATGTAACATCATCATGAAACAACATCGTGTAACATCAGTATGTAACATCATCATGTAACATCAACATGTAACATCAAAATGTAACATCAACATGTAACAACAGCATGTAACATCAAAATGTAACATCATCCTGTAACACCAACATGTAACATCAAAATGTAACATCAACATCTAATATCAAAATGTAACATCAGAACGTAACATCAGTATGTAACATCAACATGTGAGATCAAAAGGTAACGTCAACATCTAACATCAAAATGTAACATCAACATGTAACATCCTCATGTAACATCACCATGTAACAACAGCATCTAACAGCAGAATGTAACATCATCCTGTAACACTAACATGTAACATCAAAATTTAACGTCAACATGTAACATCCTCATGTAAAATCATCATGAAACAACATCGTGTAACATCAGCATGTAACATCATCATGTAACATCAACATGTAACATCAAAATGTAACATCAACATGTAACAACAGCATGTCACAGCAGAATGTAACATCATCATGTACCATCAACATGTTACATCAAAATGTATAATCAACATGAGAAATTGTCATGTAATATTATCATGCAACAAAATCATGTTACATCAGAATGTAACATCATCATCTAACATCAACATGTAACATCAAAATGTAACATCAACCTGTAACATCCTCATGTAACACCATCATGCAACAACATCCTGTAACATCAGTATGTAACATCAAAATGTAACATCAACATGTAACATCCTCATGTAACATCATCATGTAACATCCTCATGCAACAAAATCATGTAACATCAGTATGTAACATCATCTTGTAACATCAACATGTAACATCAAAATGTAACATCAACATGTAACATCCTCATGTAACATCATCATGTCTGAACGGCATGTAACATCAGAATGTAACATCATCATGTACCATCAACATGTTACATCAAAATGTAAAATCAACATGATAAATTCTGATGTAATATCATCATGCAACAACATCATGTTACATCATCATGTAACATCAACATGTAACAACAGCACGTACCATCAGAATGTAATATCATCCTGTAACACCAACATGTAACATCAAAATGTAACATCAACATCTAACATCAAAATGTAACACCAACATGTAACATCCATATGTAACATCATCATGAAACAACATCGTGTAACATCAGTATGTAACATCATCATGTAACATCAACATGTAACATCAAAATGTAACATCAACATGTAACAACAGCATGTAACATCAGAATGTAACATCATCCTGTAACACCAACATGTAACATCAAAATGTAACATCAACATCTAATATCAAAATTTAACATCAACATGTAACATCCTCATGTAACATCATCATGAAACAACATCGTGTAACATCAGTATGGAACATCATCATGTAACATCAACATGTAACATCAAAATGTAACATCCTTATGTAACATCATCATGCAACAACATCATGTAATATCAAAATTTAACATCAACATGTAACATCCATATGTAACATCATCATGAAACAACATCGTGTAACATCAGTATGTAACATCATCATGTAACATCAACATGTAACATCAAAATGTAACATCAACATGTAACAACAGCATGTAACATCAGAATGTAACATCATCCTGTAACACCAACATGTAACATCAAAATGTAGCATCAACATCTAATATCAAAGTGTAACATCAGAATGTAACATCAGTATGTAACATCAACATGTAACATCAAAAGGTAACGTCAACATCTAACGTCAAAATGTAACATCAACATGTAACATCCTCATGTAACATCACCATGTAACAACAGCATCTAACAGCAGAATGTAACATCATCCTGTAACACTAACATGTAACATCAAAATTTAACGTCAACATGTAACATCCTCATGTAAAATCATCATGAAACAACATCTTGTAACATCAGCATGTAACATCATCATGTAACATCAACATGTAACATCAAAATGTAACATCAACATGTAACAACAGCATGTCACAGCAGAATGTAACATTATCCTGTAACACCAACATGTAACATCAGAATGTAACATCATCCTGTAACAACAGCATGTAACATCAACATGTAACATCAATATGTATCATAAACATGTAACATCAAAATATAACATCAACATCTAACATCAAAATGTAACATCAACATGTAATATCCTCATGTAACATCATCATGTAACAACAGCATGTAACATCAGAATGTAACATCATCATGTAACATCCATATATAACATCATCATGAAACAACATCGTGTAACATCAGAATGTAACATCATCCTGTAACACCAACATGTAACATCAAAATGTAACATCAACATCTAACATCAACATGTAACATCAACATGTAACATCAGTATGTAACATCCTTATGCAACAACATCATGTAATATCAAAATTTAACATCAACATTTAACATCCATATGTAATATCATCATGAAATAACATCGTGTAACATCAGAATGTAACATCATCCTGTAACACCGACATGTAACATCAAAATGTAACATCAACATCTAACATCAATATGTAACATCAATATGTAACATCCTTATGTAACATCATCATGCAACAACATCATGTAATATCAGTATGTAACATCAACATGTAACATCCATATGTAACATCATCATGCAACAACATCATGTAATATCAAAATTTAACATCAACATGTAACATCCATATGTAACATCATCATGAAACAACATCGTGTAACATCAGTATGTAACATCATCATGTAACATCAACATGTAACATCAAAATGTAACATCAACATGTAACAACAGCATGTAACATCAGAATGTAACATCATCCTGTAACACCAACATGTAACATCAAAATGTAGCATCAACATCTAATATCAAAGTGTAACATCAGAATGTAACATCAGTATGTAACATCAACATGTAACATCAAAAGGTAACGTCAACATCTAACGTCAAAATGTAACATCAACATGTAACATCCTCATGTAACATCACCATGTAACAACAGCATCTAACAGCAGAATGTAACATCATCCTGTAACACTAACATGTAACATCAAAATTTAACGTCAACATGTAACATCCTCATGTAAAATCATCATGAAACAACATCTTGTAACATCAGCATGTAACATCATCATGTAACATCAACATGTAACATCAAAATGTAACATCAACATGTAACAACAGCATGTCACAGCAGAATGTAACATTATCCTGTAACACCAACATGTAACATCAGAATGTAACATCATCCTGTAACAACAGCATGTAACATCAACATGTAACATCAATATGTATCATAAACATGTAACATCAAAATATAACATCAACATCTAACATCAAAATGTAACATCAACATGTAATATCCTCATGTAACATCATCATGTAACAACAGCATGTAACATCAGAATATAACATCATCATGTAATATCCATATATAACATCATCATGAAACAACATCGTGTAACATCAGAATGTAACATCATCCTGTAACACCAACATGTAACATCAAAATGTAACATCAACATCTAACATCAACATGTAACATCAACATGTAACATCCTTATGTAACATCTAATATCAAAATTTAACATCAACATTTAACATCCATATGTAATATCATCATGAAATAACATCGTGTAACATCAGAATGTAACATCATCCTGTAACACCGACATGTAACATCAAAATGTAACATCAACATCTAACATCAATATGTAACATCAACATGTAACATCCTTATGTAACATCATCATGCAACAACATCATGTAATATCAAAATTTAACATCAACATTTAACATCCATATGTAATATCATCATGAAATAACATCGTGTAACATCAGAATGTAACATCATCCTGTAACACCGACATGTAACATCAAAATGTAACATCAACATCTAACATCAATATGTAACATCAACATGTAACATCCTTATGTAACATCATCATGCAACAACATCATGTAATATCAATACATCAACATGTAACATCCATATGTAACATCATCATGCAACAACATCATGTAATATCAAAATTTAACATCAACATGTAACATCCATATGTAACATCATCATGAAACAACATCGTGTAACATCAGTATGTAACATCATCATGTAACATCAACATGTAACATCAAAATGTAACATCAACATGTAACAACAGCATGTAACATCAGAATGTAACATCATCCTGTAACACCAACATGTAACATCAAAATGTAGCATCAACATCTAATATCAAAGTGTAACATCAGAATGTAACATCAGTATGTAACATCAACATGTAACATCAAAAGGTAACGTCAACATCTAACATCAAAATGTAACATCAACATGTAACATCCTCATGTAACATCACCATGTAACAACAGCATCTAACAGCAGAATGTAACATCATCCTGTAACACTAACATGTAACATCAAAATTTAACGTCAACATGTAACATCCTCATGTAAAATCATCATGAAACAACATCTTGTAACATCAGCATGTAACATCATCATGTAACATCAACATGTAACATCAAAATGTAACATCAACATGTAACAACAGCATGTCACAGCAGAATGTAACATTATCCTGTAACACCAACATGTAACATCAGAATGTAACATCATCCTGTAACAACAGCATGTAACATCAACATGTAACATCAATATGTATCATAAACATGTAACATCAAAATATAACATCAACATCTAACATCAAAATGTAACATCAACATGTAATATCCTCATGTAACATCATCATGTAACAACAGCATGTAACATCAGAATGTAACATCATCATGTAACATCCATATATAACATCATCATGAAACAACATCGTGTAACATCAGAATGTAACATCATCCTGTAACACCAACATGTAACATCAAAATGTAACATCAACATCTAACATCAACATGTAACATCAACATGTAACATCCTTATGTAACATCATCATGCAACAACATCATGTAATATCAAAATTTAACATCAACATTTAACATCCATATGTAATATCATCATGAAATAACATCGTGTAACATCAGAATGTAACATCATCCTGTAACACCGACATGTAACATCAAAATGTAACATCAACATCTAACATCAATATGTAACATCAACATGTAACATCCTTATGTAACATCATCATGCAACAACATCATGTAATATCAGTATGTAACATCAACATGTAACATCCATATGTAACATCATCATGAAACAACATCGAATAACATCCATATGTAACATCATCATGAAACAACATCGTGTAACATCAGTATGTAACATCATCATGTAACATCAACATGTAACATCAAAATGTAACATCAACATGTAACAACAGCATGTAACATCAGAATGTAACATCATCCTGTAACACCAACATGTAACATCAAAATGTAGCATCAACATCTAATATCAAAGTGTAACATCAGAATGTAACATCAGTATGTAACATCAACATGTAACATCAAAAGGTAACGTCAACATCTAACGTCAAAATGTAACATCAACATGTAACATCCTCATGTAACATCACCATGTAACAACAGCATCTAACAGCAAAATGTAACATCATCCTGTAACACTAACATGTAACATCAAAATTTAACGTCAACATGTAACATCCTCATGTAAAATCATCATGAAACAACATCTTGTAACATCAGCATGTAACATCATCATGTAACATCAACATGTAACATCAAAATGTAACATCAACATGTAACAACAGCATGTCACAGCAGAATGTAACATTATCCTGTAACACCAACATGTAACATCAGAATGTAACATCATCCTGTAACAACAACATGTAACATGAAAATGTAAGATCAACATGTAACATCAAAATATAACATCAACATGTAACATCAAAATGTAACATCAACATGTAACATCCTCATGTAACATCATCATGGAACAACATCCTGTAACATCAGTATGTAACATCAAAATGTAACATCAACATGTAAGATCCTCATGTAATATCATCATGTAACATCGTCATGCAACAAGATCATGTAACATCAGTATGTAACATCATCTTGTAACATCAACATGTAACATCAAAATGTAACATCAACATGTAACATCCTCATGTAACATCATCATGTCTGAACGGCATGTAACATCAGAATGTAACATCATCATGTACCATCAACATGTTACATCAAAATGTAAAATCAACATGATAAATTCTGATGTAATATCATCATGCAACAACATCATGTTACATCATCATGTAACATCAACATGTAACAACAGCACGTACCATCAGAATGTAATATCATCCTGTAACACCAACATGTAACATCAAAATGTAACATCAACATCTAACATCAAAATGTAACATCAACATGTAACATCAATATGTAACATCATCATGCAACAACATCGTGTAACATCAGTATGTAACATCATCATGTAACATCAACATGTAACATCAAAATGTAACATCAACATGTAACAACAGCATGTAACATCAGAATGTAACATCATCCTGTAACACCAACATGTAACATCAAAATGTAACATCAACATCTAATATCAAAATTTAACATCAACATGTAACATCCTCATGTAACATCATCATGAAACAACATCGTGTAACATCAGTATGGAACATCATCATGTAACATCAACATGTAACATCAAAATGTAACATCCTTATGTAACATCATCATGCAACAACATCATGTAATATCAAAATTTAACATCAACATGTAACATCCATATGTAACATCATCATGAAACAACATCGTGTAACATCAGTATGTAACATCATCATGTAACATCAACATGTAACATCAAAATGTAACATCAACATGTAACAACAGCATGTAACATCAGAATGTAACATCATCCTGTAACACCAACATGTAACATCAAAATGTAGCATCAACATGTAACATCAAAATGTAACATCAGCATGCAACAACCTTATGTAACATCAGTATGTAACATCAACATGTAACATCAAAATGTAACGTCAACATCTAACGTCAAAATGTAACATCAACATGTAACATCCTCATGTAACATCACCATGTAACAACAGCATCTAACAGCAGAATGTAACATCATCCTGTAACACTAACATGTAACATCAAAATTTAACGTCAACATGTAACATCCTCATGTAAAATCATCATGAAACAACATCTTGTAACATCAGCATGTAACATCATCATGTAACATCAACATGTAACATCAAAATGTAACATCAACATGTAACAACAGCATGTCACAGCAGAATGTAACATTATCCTGTAACACCAACATGTAACATCAGAATGTAACATCATCCTGTAACAACAGCATGTAACATCAACATGTAACATCAATATGTATCATAAACATGTAACATCAAAATATAACATCAACATCTAACATCAAAATGTAACATCAACATGTAATATCCTCATGTAACATCATCATGTAACAACAGCATGTAACATCAGAATGTAACATCATCATGTAACATCCATATATAACATCATCATGAAACAACATCGTGTAACATCAGAATGTAACATCATCCTGTAACACCAACATGTAACATCAAAATGTAACATCAACATCTAACATCAACATGTAACATCAACATGTAACATCCTTATGTAACATCATCATGCAACAACATCATGTAATATCAAAATTTAACATCAACATTTAACATCCATATGTAATATCATCATGAAATAACATCGTGTAACATCAGAATGTAACATCATCCTGTAACACCGACATGTAACATCAAAATGTAACATCAACATCTAACATCAATATGTAACATCAACATGTAACATCCTTATGTAACATCATCATGCAACAACATCATGTAATATCAGTATGTAACATCAACATGTAACATCCATATGTAACATCATCATGCAACAACATCATGTAATATCAAAATTTAACATCAACATGTAACATCCATATGTAACATCATCATGAAACAACATCGTGTAACATCAGTATGTAACATCATCATGTAACATCAACATGTAACATCAAAATGTAACATCAACATGTAACAACAGCATGTAACATCAGAATGTAACATCATCCTGTAACACCAACATGTAACATCAAAATGTAGCATCAACATCTAATATCAAAGTGTAACATCAGAATGTAACATCAGTATGTAACATCAACATGTAACATCAAAAGGTAACGTCAACATCTAACGTCAAAATGTAACATCAACATGTAACATCCTCATGTAACATCACCATGTAACAACAGCATCTAACAGCAGAATGTAACATCATCCTGTAACACTAACATGTAACATCAAAATTTAACGTCAACATGTAACATCCTCATGTAAAATCATCATGAAACAACATCGTGTAACATCAGCATGTAACATCATCATGTAACATCAACATGTAACATCAAAATGTAACATCAACATGTAACAACAGCATGTCACAGCAGAATGTAACATTATCCTGTAACACCAACATGTAACATCAGAATGTAACATCATCCTGTAACAACAGCATGTAACATCAACATGTAACATCAATATGTATCATAAACATGTAACATCAAAATATAACATCAACATCTAACATCAAAATGTAACATCAACATGTAATATCCTCATGTAACATCATCATGTAACAACAGCATGTAACATCAGAATATAACATCATCATGTAATATCCATATATAACATCATCATGAAACAACATCGTGTAACATCAGAATGTAACATCATCCTGTAACACCAACATGTAACATCAAAATGTAACATCAACATCTAACATCAACATGTAACATCAACATGTAACATCCTTATGTAACATCATCATGCAACAACATCATGTAATATCAAAATTTAACATCAACATTTAACATCCATATGTAATATCATCATGAAATAACATCGTGTAACATCAGAATGTAACATCATCCTGTAACACCGACATGTAACATCAAAATGTAACATCAACATCTAACATCAATATGTAACATTAACATGTAACATCCTAATGTAACATCATCATGCAACAACATCATGTAATATCAAAATTTAACATCAACATTTAACATCCATATGTAATATCATCATGAAATAACATCGTGTAACATCAGAATGTAACATCATCCTGTAACACCGACATGTAACATCAAAATGTAACATCAACATCTAACATCAATATGTAACATCAACATGTAACATCCTTATGTAACATCATCATGTAACAACAACATGTAACATCAAAATTTAACATCAACATGTAACATCCATATGTAACATCATCATGAAACAACATCGTGTAACATCAGAATGTAACATCATCCTGTAACACCAACATGTAACATCAAAATGTAACATCAACATCTAACATCAATATGTAACATCAACATGTAACATCCTTATGTAACATCATCATGCAACAACATCATGTAATATCAGTATGTAACATCATCATGTAACATCAACATGTAACATCAAAACGTAACATCAACATGTAACATCCTCATGTAACAACATCATGCAACAGCATCATGTAACAACAGCGTGTAAAATCATAATGTAACATCATCCTGTAACACCAACATGTAACATCAAAATGTAACATCAACATGTAACAACAGAATGTAACGTCATCATGCAACAACATCATGTAACATCAACATGTAACATCAAAACGTAACATCAACATGTAACATCCTCATGTAACATCATCATGCAACAGCATCATGTAAGAACAGCGTGTAAAATCATAATGTAACATCATCCTGTAACACCGACATGTAACACCCTCATGTAACGTCATCATGCTACAACATCATGGAACATCAGTATGTAATATCATCAAGTAACATCAACATGTAACATCAAATTGCAACATCAACATGTAACATCAGAATGTAACATCATCATGAAACATCCTCATGTAACATCATCATGTAATAACAACATGTCACTCCAGAATGTAACATCATCATGTAACATCAACATGTAACATCAAAATGTAACATCAACATGTAACATCCTCATGTAACATCATAATGCAAGAACAGCATGTGACATCAGATTGTAACATCAACATGTAACATCCTCATGTAACATCATCATGCAACAACATCATATAACATCAGTATGTAACTTCATCCTGTAACATCAACATATAACACCCTCATGTAACATCATCATGTAACAACAGCATGTAACATCAGAATGTAACATCATCCTGCAACAGCAACATGTAACATCAAAATGTAACATCAGCATGTAACATCCTCGTGTAACATCATCATGCAACAACATCATGTAACATCAGTATGTAACATCATCATGTAACATCAACATGTAACATCAAAATGTAACATCATCATGTAACAACAGCATGTAAGTTCAGAATCTAACATCATCCTGTAACACCAACATGTAACACCAAAATGTAACATCAACATCTAACATCAACATGTAACATCAACATGTAACATCCTTATGTAACATCATCATGCAACAACATCATGTAATATCAAAATTTAACATCAACATGTAAAATCCATATGTAATATCATCATGAAATAACATCGTGTAACATCAGAATGTAACATCATCCTGTAACACCGACATGTAACATCAAAATGTAACATCAACATCTAACATCAATATGTAACATCAACATGTAACATCCTTATGTAACATCATCATGCAACAACATCATGTAATATCAGTATGTAACATCAACATGTAACATCCATATGTAACATCATCATGAAACAACATCGTGTAACATCAGAATGTAACATCATCCTGTAACACCAACATGTAACATCAAAATGTAACATCAACATCTAACATCAATATGTAACATCAACATGTAACATCCTTATGTAACATCATCATGCAACAACATCATGTAATATCAAAATTTAACATCAACATGTAACATCCATATGTAACATCATCATGAAACAACATCGTGTAACATCAGAATGTAACATCATCCTGTAACACCAACATGTAACATCAAAATGTAACATCAACATCTAACATCAATATGTAACATCAACATGTAACATT